>QQSS02197410.1:0-12474 GCA_003687565.2 Craspedacusta sowerbii
GTAGTAGTAGTAGTAGTAGTAGTAGTAGTAGTAGTAGTAGTAGTAGTAGTAGTAGTAGTAGTAGTAAATTTCTTTATTATCCGTTGCAACAAAAAATAAATAAATGAAATGCGCATCGCAAATGTGGAGAGCTGACTACCGCAAGTTATCAAGGTTCTTTTCATCCAAGATCATAAAACGTGACCTCGTCAAACTTAAAATAAAAATAAGATGTAAAGTATCTGCTTACAATGACATTGTGACTCAAAAGCGGTGTTCGCAAACATTGCAAAGGCACCTAGATCCGTTCGAATTTTTAATGTTTAACTTAAAGAGCCTTTCATTAGCACTAGACTTGATGTCTTCTGGTAGAGCATTCCAGATTTTTGGACCTAATGATCTTAAACCTCTTGTACCTAAGGCAACTTGGTTAGGTTTTGGTACCGCTAAGTTTAGTTGGTATCTTGGCGAATATTTGTTTTTTGGTAACTGAAAGACCTCTTTCATGTAGATTGGATTCGAAATGTTTATGGGTTTAAATACTTCTACGCATAGAGCTCGCAATCTTCTCGCTTCCATTGATCACTTGCCATTGTTTGACAGCAGTTTCGCGTTGCTGTCTGTACAGTTATCGTAGACGAAACGAAGATCTCGCTCTTGAATTTTTGATTTTCTTAGCGACAACGCATAGGAAAAGTCCCATACAAGAGGACAGGAGTTAAAGTTTGCGTATATATAGCTTTCGACTAACACCTTCTTTTATTCGTGTGCAAACTTGGACTTAGTCTCATAAGTGCGTTTAGTTGAGCCGCAGCTTTCTGGAAAAAATCACTATTGTCCAAATCGAAAGACAATTTGCTATCTATTTTTATCCCAAGAAGCGAAATCCAGTTTTCTGAATGAACCTCTTTGTTTCTCATGCGCAAGGTGTTGCCGGCAGTATCGACTTTCTTTTTCGTGAGAAATAGTGCTTGAAATTTGTCAGGCTAAGCAATCATGTCGTTCGAGGTTAACAGTCAACTGCAATGCTTAATTCTTCCTCAAGGATACTTGAATCGTCAAATTAAGGATATCTATCGCATATGCCGATAGCATATTGTCATCGGCAGAGTTATGTAGGTTAACTTTTGTGATGAAGATAGTTATATCATTTATGAAACTGCTAAACATGATAGGATCTAACACAGAGTCCTTAGGTACACAAGACAAAATAATTTGGTACTTGTTGTATATGTTATTTATGCGTGCAGCTTGTATGCGCTCCTTTAAAATAAGAGTAACTGTAGTCAAGGCACTTTAAATCGACTCCGTATGCGGCAAACTTTGCTATTAATAGATCATGGGGTATGCAATAAAATGCTTTAGACAAATCCATTAACACGGCATCAACTCCGACGAACGGAGCTATTTGCTGCTTTTTACGTTCTTTTCGTAAACTTTGGAGATTGTGCTAAGGATGCTTTCAGGCCTGCAGTTTTTTACCTGCGTGCGGTCATCATCTTTGTGCCACCGCGGCTCTCTTCGCATGGTTAGGGAACCTACCTTCAATAATACTTGCATTAATTGCTTTCGTTAGTGGTGCATCTAATACATTTGCTAACAGTTTTACTAGCTTTAGGAAGCTGGTACTCTCCTGTTGACTTATTTGGGTCTTGAGTCTGAAGTACCTTATTTATTTCCTCTACTAAAACTTCTCGAAATTTGAAACTATGAATTTCCCCGGACCTCGCTTCAGTTGTTATTGCAATGATGCTCGGGTGATCTCTGTAGCGGTGAAGAATATGTTTTATGAGCGCATAAGGATCATTCAATGGAACTACGGGACTACAGTCTACCGAACAGTCAGAGGGTTTGCGGCCGCAGCTCTTCTCTTCTATGTTCATGTAGTGGGCATAAAAGACCTTATAGCGACGTCTTAGTGACTTCCTTGGCGTTTCTGATAAGCATTTCTTGGTCAACTAGCGTAATCTCTTCGTTGGTGTTTGAAAGCATTTGTCACTAACATACGGTTTAATCTATTCTATAAGGGCGACTTAAATATTAACCTTCTGAAATCTGACAAGTCAACGGAAACTTCAGACTTTTATGATGAGTCAGCGTCGCATGACTTTCGTCCCTTGCATCTTGCATTAGCCGAGTCACAATGCGGTCGCAAGCTCTGATTGACATCATATTGACCAGCGGTATAAAGTATGAGTCAATAAGAATTTAACATGCGCCATATAAGATCATTTTCCCCAATTTGTTATAATCACTAACTACAGTATGGAAAAGACCAACGCGAACAATCAAGCGGTGTATAGCCGCTCGTACAAGCATTTTAATGAAAAACTGTTTGTAGAGGATTTATCTTCCCTGAACTGGGAAGCCATATTCGGCAACGAAACAAACACCAACACTTTTATAAAGTTACTGACATTTTAAACGGCGCCGTACGCCATTTTGTGAAAGAAGGACGGAAGTCTACAAAAGAACCCTTGGATTACAAACGAAACACTTCAGGCAATGAAATTGAGATATACTTATTTAAAACAATAATAGAGAGAAACTAACCAGCTGGAAAACATAAAACCGGTGCGAAACATCGAAACTCAATCAATTGCTTGTATGATATGAAAGAGCAAAATTCGCTACTATAAAAATTGTATTCCTCCAAAATCAAAAAAGCATAAACAGAATCTGAGATGGCATAAGGTCAGTAAGTAAGCATGCTAAAAATCGAAAGTTCACAACCACGACAATCCATGACTGCAGAGAATGCCTGGGTAGTGAACCAAAAAACATAGCGACTGCTTTCAACGACTAATTTCAGAAGTTACATGCCACATCCTGCAAGACTATCTCTTACACCTACCGAGCCCAACGAGGTGATGAATATCATAAACTCACTTAATATTACCAAATCTTCTGGTCCCCTTCAGCATTCCTAGTCACTTACTTAAAATAGGTTCGTCCCTGCTCTCTGCACCGACTTCGTTTATAATAAACGAATCTTTCAAACAAGGCAAAATCCCTGAACCCTTAAAATTAGCAAAGGGAACAAGAGTTCATAAGTCCGGCCCACCAGAAAATTGCAGTAATTACAGACCTATTTCTCTATTATCTAATATTAGTGATATTAAAGAGAAGGCAATGTATACCCGCCTATATGAGTTTTGCAAACGATTCGGACAAATTTTTGAATAGCAATTCGGTTTTCGGAAGACTCATTTTGTTTATATGCCCTTCACATCTGATGTGATACAAGTTTCTTTACATAAATTTTGGAACAATCATGAGCAATTATTTTTAACTATTTGCCGTGCTCACGCCTGCAATGTATTCATAAGCTTTGTTTAAAATTGTAAATTTACTTGATAAGGACAGAAAAATTTGTCGAAACATGTCGTAGAAATCGAAAAGTGTATTCTTTCTGTTGAAAGCAATTCGCATAATAGTTCTGCCTCGTTATTTGGAAGTAATAGTTGAAGGTATTAGTCGTAATGCCAGCGCTAATGAGTCAAGTCACGCGCAACGAAGCAGAAATCCGCTGATGCATTCACAATTTGGTTTCAACATTCGGATGCAGATTTCAAAATTTGTCTTAGTGTTTAGCTTACTCTTCCTCTCTTAGTTAGATGCACACTTGCCCATCTCTCCTAAATCCGTTAATTTACTAGCAAATTCTCGAGGATATCTGGAATCCATTTTTCAACTGCTACGTACTCATTCACGTGTTCTTTGACATCACCAGGTTTATAGAGTCCAGGCCCTCCTGTTTCTTATGTGTCAAAATCTTAAGCCCAGTCATGTTCAACATAAAGCTTATGTTGAATATAGACAATGGCATCCATCACCTTGAAGATACTATTTCAAGCTTGTAAAATGCGGGTCTCAAATTATGATATTTCTCGATCACTTTTCTTATATCGAATGAAAGCAATAGAGTTTAGCTAAGCAATATCCACCTTAATATGACATGTCATCAATTCTTGGTAGAGTTGTGAGGCATAATATTACTGTTAATTAAGTATAGCCCGTTGTGCCATTGTACAGGAATGTTCCTGATGTGGGTTAGAATGACATCAGATAAACTACGTACTTAAGTCCAGTGATAGCTTGCAATTTTTTGCGAAGTTTAAGTTACGCATAGAGGTAATCGTTGTATAATAACTCTATGAAGTAACGTAACACCACGCAAGTAACGCATCACAGCATCCGTTTCAAGCAAAACAGTAAGCGTCTTCAGACAGAACTAGTCGCTGTTGTTGTCTTCAGACACCTACCTAGGTGTCTTACGACATTCGGCCTTTGACATGTCCTAAGACATGTCTTAGCCTTCGTGAAACACTTTTTTATGAGACACGTCTCAAGACATGTCCTAGGACACCCCAATGTCCTAAGACACTTTCGAGGAACACCCCTCAGGATAAGTTGTGAGTAATTGTCTCAGCATCCAAGATTCACGACTTTTTCGTAATTGTTGCGAGAAAGCTGAAGTCGAAGTGGGTGCTTAGTTTTTTTGCTGCAGAAATTACATGTTTCTGCTGTAAACACTTACTAAATAAATATTTTTTTCAAAGCCAATAAGTTGATTATCATTCGAGAAAGTTTGGGGTAAAGGAACTAAGGCATTAATCTAGATAAAATCAAACACAGAACATTTAGCAAAATATGATTTGATGAAAATAAAGTTTTATTTGACACGCAGCTGGGTTGTGAATCCACGTGGCTAGCCTGTTTACCCGACCCTTTGCTAACCCTGTAATTAGTGCAGCTTTATTTTAAAAGATGCATATCCAGAGGCATTTAGTATTAAAATTCAATCTTACATTCTTTGTTTTAACATGTAATCAAATACGCATTGCGTGAATGAAAGGAGACCTTCGGTAAAAGGAATCCTTAATTTAGGTCGGCCATACGAACTGACATGCCCTTCCATAAAAGCTCTAAACAACTAAAAACGCAGAACTTAGTACTTTGTACTTCGCGAGATGTTACTTCCAAAGGTCGCAAAGCACCAACTCACAATGGCAAATGGCGGCTCAGCTGCGTGGCGCGCTGAGGCCCATGTGTGATTGAAATATATGTCTGGTCAGAGTCTTAGTTTTGCTACAATATGGACAAGGCTATCGCAAGGAAACAAGACAAAAAGATGAATAGTGAGATCCAAGAGGATCAAGGGCGGTTTCTGCTTAGCTGTTTACCTAACGCCGCTTACAAATCGATACTGTTCGTCGTTCAGTACATTTTCAAATACATCATTCTCCTCTGCACACTTTTTTGTGAATTTCGTCGAGTTTATTCCTTTTCTACGAGAAAATTTGGTGGTGGGTTAACCATCGACCATCTTACTCGTGATCTTGGAAATCTAAGTAAGCTGCCTCGACATATGAGCTTTGTTATTAACGAGGACGTTGAGCCGGACTACTGTGATGTCGCCAACCTGGTCGTGTGGACGATTGCGATGGGAATTCCTTACATATCAATCTACTACAGACATGGTAAGGATCTTTATCAGTAGCTATTATATGGAAACCATATGTAGGCATGTTTGAGAGTGATAGCAAATCTGGATGATCAAAGTTGTGTATTGCATATTGACTTCCTACATTATTTATGCGTAATCATCCACTGCATTTGCTAAACTTTATGTCAAGTACTCTCGCTTGTTACAAACGAACCCATGCACATATTACATACTTGTGCATACAGTCACAATCAGCACATACAATATTTGAAATGTTGGTTCTTCATATTTGCTGTGTTTATTCTTTCCATGCACTGTTAATTTGAATCCACAATTTATTGGGTGATCCAGGATTTTTGAAAGAAAGTCATGAGAAGCTCAGTCAATTCATTAGCAGCAAACTATTCCGTTTGGTTGGAGCAGAAAGGTTTAAAGCTGTTGATATAGTTGTTAAAGACTGCAAATCCCCATATGTGAATGGCATAGGTGAGCATGATAAAGTTATCACTTCGGAAGGGATATTCAAGCAATAAGTTTTATGTCTGTCTGTCTTTCTGTCTGTCTGTCTGTATATCAGTTGCTCTGCTTCTGCTTTGCTTTGGAAAGAAGTATTATGGATACTGGATTTGAATGTCTAGAGCATATACTTGCTAATCAAGCCATTATTTTTCTGCTAAGTTTCCTAGGTGGTAAAATTAACATTTGCATCTGCCTTTAGTGGCCATAAATGCGGTCTGATTAAAATTTTAAGTCCCTTACTTCTTGCAATTGATATAGATTAATGTGTATGAATCAGGCTGCCCAATGTCTGGTAGCAGGATACGCAAAAGTTATTTGAGAGAAAAGATGGTGAATGCCCTTTCGAAATACACTGGTTAATTCTTGTTGCTCATATATTTTAAAGGTTTGTCAAAAAAAAAAGTATCTATAAAACTTTTTTGTTAAAAGAATTTTGTTATGAGGACATGAAGCATAAGAGAATTTGGTATTGTCCAGATTTTTCTTAATGCTTAAATGCCTTTTACCTTCAAATGTATAATATACCCAAGATATCCTGAGCCTATCTTTTCAACATGTTTAATAAACCTCATTGATCTGGTACATTGCTCTTTTTAAAAAATCGCCTCATTTTACAAAATGCTTGGGTTGAATCTATGTGTTAACAGTAAGTAGCAGTTGTTAATGGTTTCGTCAATTTCATTTTATGATTATCTATAAACGAAAAATTTATTCATAGAGCAAGTATAAGATATAGCTCATGATGAAAGAACTTTGTCTGCCTGATATGCATTAGTGGTGGATTTAATTTTATCGTTTAGCATATCCGAAACGCTTTTGTGTGCAGCTCTTTTCTGAGGAAGATGGTAAAGCTGACATTGTCTGTGCTGCTCGCTCCATGGCTGAGGTTGTTCGTCTCAAAGAGTTCAGGAAAGAAGATATTGATATTGATAAAGTTGGTAGCCATCTTGCAGGTGAGTTCTCATGATGATGTTTCCTATTTTCTTCTTGCATTTCTGTGACACCATATAAGGAACAATCATTTGATTGGATGATGATTATAATTGATTCAAATGTCAAGTATAGCAGATAGTTGCTTAGCAGTCGTGCCTGGGTCAAATTAGGATTGTTGACTCTTTTTCAGCCGTAAGAGGTTTGCCTGACCCGGACTTGGCTTTACAGTTTGGTAAAACACGAAGTCTGATGGGTTTCTTGCCATGGCAGACACGCTTAACAGAGATTTTGTAAGTCTGCTGTGACAAATTGAATTTGACATTGATGTTCTACTTAATGTGTAACTTGTTATTAACGTATTTGCTGTTGAATAATTCTGTGGTGTTTGCAACGCTTCACTGGATATATATATATATATATATATATATATATATGATCATCAGAAGGTCTAGATAAGAAAGTAAAAATTAAACCACATTTAATGCAAACTGCTAAAATTTAAAAGTTCTTATAACATTGCAGCATTAAGATGAATAAAATTGCAGCAGTAAATAACTAAAATTGCCGTGCTTAAATTATAAATTATAATAATTTTATATATATATATAAATATATGCCCCAGCGCAGCTAGGTATGAATGCTAGTGCAGCTAGCTTATGCTCGGCGTTCTTTCGTTTGTTTTAGGCACATACCCAGTCTGAAAAATGTCACCTATGAAGAATATCATGAAATCCTTCAGCGGTACAGCGGCTGTCTGCAGCGCTACGGAAAATGATTGTAGTCGTATGTCGGCTTGTAAAGCAGTCTGTCGCGTCCCGCTATGTTGCCATGCAGGGATCGCTTCTCTAATAGGGCCTTTAATTTTGCTGCACTCTGATCGCGCTTATGGCTGGACTGGCTGCGCTTGGACTGGCGAAGTCATGTTGGACGTGAAACAGTCTGTGCCTTCTGTAGAAGATATCTTCGTTGGTCGTGATCCCATGACCTTTTAAGAGTGTTGATATCTCAAATCGGTTTGCCTCTGATCATGACTGATTCTGATAAAGCTAGCTTTAATTTACTTGAGCTCGAAATTATCGCTGCCTTCTGTCGCTCTGTCTGTTTGGCTTTAGTCAGTCACTGCCTGCGGGCTGTCACGCTTTGCAAGGTTGCACAAAGCCTCGGAACCTCGCAGATGTGCTTGCCTTAGCGCTTTTTTTTTCATTGTGATGTTTTGTTGCATATTTTGCGTCCTGACCTGCTTTAGAATCTATTTTTCACAAGCAGTTACAAGTCAAGCTGTCGCTCGTCGCGAAGCGTGTTGTCGAGTTCGTGTTTACCCATCAAATTGAATCTTCAAATTCTGTTTTTGTGTCGTCGCCTTGAATCCGCGCGAAAGGATTTGTTAGCATGATGCCTCGGTTCCATGTTGCTAAATGTTTTCATGTTTGCTTGTCATTGAACGTTTTCTGAGGTATCTTTTTGAGCGATTGTTAAAAATCGGAATCCGGAACGGTTTTTATCTCCATTATACGGGGGCACTGGTGTTGGTTGTCATGGATTCCCTCCTGCTAGGTCGCTCGTGTTTGGATTTGGTAGACCAGCGCGTGGGTTCTGGGAAACGCCAAATAAGCCATTCGTCATGCTTATTTCTTTGAGAGTCTCATCTAATATACGTCATCTTCAATTACGGAGCATATTTTTGATTGCTGGTATTCTTTAATTTTCAATTCCCTTGTGTTTCGTCGATATTGTCTGAGTCAATTCGATTCTTCGGAGCAAGCATAAATACAATTGGTTCGGTCGATTCTGTATTCATTCTGTTCGTGTACCTGGGCGCGTGTCATCAGGTGTAGTTGATGCAGCTGTCTCTGAGAGTAGATTTCAGTAGTCTCCGTCTCTGCGTTCCTCCCGACTTTCTTTCCCTTTGTTTCTCTCTCAAAATTTTGCCAGAAGTTCTCATGCCTGCACCCGGTCAGCTTTCTTATATTTTTGCGTGCGAACAAAACACTTTATAGGGAAAACAAACTTGTCTCAAACTCATAAATTTGTCAACAACCTTGATGCAAATGAACTGATAGAAACCAAAAGTCTACAGCCTATATAGGATAACCTTGAACGCACGTTAGGTCCAATGAGTTTATCAAACAGTTTTCTTAAAATTTTATTAGGCTGTTTGCAATGTGCACGAACTGCATCTGGGTCGTTCACTATTGAGCAGGGTGAGTCGAGGACTTGAGTTAAGATAGCTGCCCACTACCACAACAAAAAAAGGACACGCACTACTGGACAGAAACCAGCACACGCCTGATCTTGTGGACTGAGTGTTCGGATATTTTTATTACTTTTAACGGTGCTTGTGTAGCATGGCTACTTCGTCGCTAAAATGCAAATGAAAAGCGATGTGCAGGGATGAAGGTAGTGTAGCTCACTTTATCGAAGCTTCGCCACAAATATTGAGAAGGGAACGTCATTTCAATTATGTAGACGTGTTTCTACAAACGATTTTTATTATCAACACTGCAAACAAACTTAGCAGCATATTTCGGAAAAAAAAATGCGTGAACGCACGACTTAAAGATCTAGCACCGATCAAAAAGAAAATCACCAGATAAGCGCAGAACCTGCGGCAGAAATACGAATTGCTTGGCAATTAACGAACGACCAAATTATCTATCGAGTTCATGCGAGAACCAACAAGGCTGTATTTGGTGCTGCAAGGGGAAGATATTAGGAAATCCTAGGATAGATGGGGGTAGGAGAGGGAGAGGAAGAGGAAGATGGGATAGGAAGGGAGAATATGGGAGAGGAGGAGGACTCGGCAACGTAAAAAAAAATAATAAAAAAATACTGTTCGGATCGCGTCATCAATTCGTCTATCGGATTTGGGACCCTCCCTTTACAGTTACATCGTCTTTCACTTCTAAGCTTTACGGTACAAACTTCTTGTGTAGAAGGAACATGATAATCTGCTAACTAAGAGTTAAGGACTGGCATCTTAGAATATTGATGACTGCATGAACGTTATCGTGAAATGCAAGCCACGAACTTTTAATTTTATATGCTGTCGGAGAGAGTCTTAATCAAACCAGCCTTGAGAATAAAAAATATGTTAACCGATCATGAAGGCAGTTTTATTTTAAAGATATTAAAGAAATTTATTGTAGACTTTGATATATTTCGGTGTTCTACACGTGTAACATACCATATACCGTGTGAATCTGGAAGCAGAGCATTAAACGTTTGGAAAAACGGGTTCAAGCAGCAGGTTTCACAGACCAGCTACTGAGACCCAGTAAACAAATGTGAGTCGAAGATCTGGTAGAGGCATACTGTACCAATCGTTTCAGAAATCCCAGCCATGAAACTCTATCTGAAGCTCTGGAACACCTGAGCGCTCGTATCTTAGCAACGCTTGTTCAGTGGCACCAATTTCGAGCGAGGCGTGTGAACCGTGCCAATGTTGTGTAAAGTTTGTGTGCGCGAAGCTGTTTAGAAGACGTGTGAGCAAGGTGTGTGAGCGCAATTGCGATGATGCAGTACTACGCGAGCAATGTGAGGCCAAGAGTAAAAATCTAGCTTCAAATTGTAAAAATCGAAAAAGAACATTTCAACTACCATAACCTTGCATGATGTGTGTACGCGCAAGTGCTTGCGTGTAGATTTTGTCTGCGTGTGTGCGTTTGCGAGCGTGTGTGTATAGAAGCTGGCCAGCATTAAAGAGCTTCCATACGGCGCTCGATAAGCGGGTCTTTTGAACGGTACTGGATGACCACTGGTACGCAGCCTGTCCAGCGAACGTACTCCGGCGTTAAAAGGAAGTTTCGTTCTATATTGGCGGTCGGCCTCTACCTACATAGGAGAGCTATGACAATCCTTGTGAGGCAATCGTCCTCAGTTGCAAGTCGAGAGTGAAAATGTCTCCTCCCTTGGGCCACCTTCGTCAACATAAGCTCAACCGAAGATTAGAAAGCATTGCAAGTCAAACGTGAATTCGCAGGTAACTTGAGAAGCCTAGTCATAATATTGTTTCGACGCTCGATTCCGTGTTCTGAAGATGACCAGAAGCTCATGCAACCTACACGTAGGAAAGCAGACTGCGGAATATGCATAATGATCAGTCGACGCTTTGGCTCTTCTCTCCAAGATGTCTAAGTGGTCCGCGGCGCTGATCTCGACTCTGATCACGATCTTGTCGTAGCGAAGTTCGCTGTTAAGCTAAACGTGCGCAGCCGTAGCATGCTGCAAAAGCCGCTCGATGTCTCTGCCCTGAATTCTACTGAAACAAAAAATTTGTTTCAAGCTGAGCTACGCAGTAGACTCAGTGCTATTGCTGCGGATGAAGACTTGGCAGCGTCGTGGAAACACACTAGAGACGCCATAGTGTCTACTGCACACTCTGTCTGCCGCCCCAAGCAAAGAAAAAGTAGGCAATGGATTGCGGATGAGACGCTCCAACTGGTCGATGAACGCAAGAAATGCAAACTTGCTGGTGATAAAAAGCGTCACAACTATCTCAGTCGTGAGATTAAATGGCGGTTGAAGGCGGACGAGGAATCTTGGTGGGAAAACCTTACCAATGAACTCGAACTAGCAGCCAAAATGGAGAACTTCACGATTCTCTTCAGAAAGTTTAAAAATGTTTTGTGGAAACGCTCAACTGTTAGCGACGTCGTACTTGATGCTAATGGTGAAATCATTTAGAAGCGCGCAGAACGAGTCTTTAGATGGCGTGCCCATTTTTGTCAGCTTTACAACAAGCCAGACCCTCCTAAGCTAGCCGCAGACCTGGATGTACCAGCCGCTACCACCTCTAAGACCAATGACGCCATACCTAGTCTCGATGAATAATGGAACGCAGTGCGTGTACTCAAGGATGCGAAGGCTGGTAGTGGGGACGGAATTGCCGCGGAATATATAAATGCAGGAGGAGAACAACTGGAGGAGAGGTTTTTCGCTTTGATCTGCAAGGTTTGGGAGACTGAATCACTGCCGACAGACTGGAAAGATTCCATCATCGTGCCCGTGTTCAAAAAGAAAGACAAACGCGATTGTGCGAACTATCGAGGCATGAGCCTGTTATCAATCGCTGGTAAGCTCCTGATGCTGATAATTCTGCAGAGAATTCGGCCACATTGCGAACTGCAGACTCGCGAAAACCAATCCGGCTTTCGTGTCGGACGTGGCGCCAGTGACCAAGTCTTCACAGCACGTCAAATCTTCGAAAAACGCATGCGTGCAGGCAAGTCTTTCGTTGTCACTTTTGTCGACTTCACTGCTGCTTTCGACAGCGTGCATCGTAGCTCGATGTGGAAAGCTCTGACCCTGGACGGCTTCCCGCCAGAGATAATCAACATCCTTCGCAACTACTACGAAGGTGCTAACTGCCGCGTAAGAGTCTATCGCGAACTTTCTCCGAAGTTCAGCATTTCCACGGGCGTGCGACAAGGTTGCACTATGCCACCCACTCTTTTCAATGTCGTCATCGACTGGATCACGATGGCTGCTTTGCGCCGGATTCCAACGTTTAAGGTCGGGGTGAATGTCAGCGTCAATGACCTCGAGTACGCCGACGACGTAGCACTTTTCGCTGACGACGAACAATCAATGCAACG
>QQSS02197421.1:0-12474 GCA_003687565.2 Craspedacusta sowerbii
ATAGATAGATAGATAGACAGATAGATAGATAGATAGATAGATAGATAGATAGATAGATAGATAGATAGATAGATAGAGCACGACTCCTCTAGTTTTCATGGAAGCAGTGGCTGGACATTATGACCTTGCGTTGACATGGGTGTGACGTGTGCCAGGTGTGCCTCTGTTTATGGCTATTTAATGAGCAGTTTATTCTTTACTTGTATTTAATTATGAGATGTTTTTTTTGGTATGAATGTGAGTTCAAAATGTATATGGATAGACTACGAAAGACAGAATCAATTGTAGACCACTGGCCTTCAATCGTCGAAGTACTTCTCAACTGCCATGAAAGACTTCAGCAAAGAAACTCAACGATTTTCTATCCAAGCATGAATTAAGCCTGACAGTACTGCCGAACCTCTGGATTCAGGATCTGAACCTCACCACAACAGAAAAGGGTTTTATTACAGAAGGCCGAGAAATACTCGACGGCAAAACAGACGCAGCCATGAAGTTGATCGAAAAATCATTTATTCATCTTATATTTTAAACCACTTGTTAGGACCTAAACATCTTGTTTATTCTCCAAAGCCGACTATGCATGTTTATCACAACGGTCAACATCATTTTGTAACAACCACCTATATTGGCAGAATAGTCAAATTGTACGATAGCTTAAACTTAGCAACTTCAATGAGTCTTCTTAAGCAAAGTCACAGCTTGTTGTCGCCAAAACTAGACACGTTTCTAACATGTCACAAATCAAAAATCTTTCGCCACAAAAAAGCACTGCAGATTGTCGGGTACATGCCATAGCGTGTGCGACTGAGCTTGCCTTTGGTTTTAATCCTTCAAAGTATATTTTTGAGCTGGTACGAATGCGTGATCACTTGCTTGGTTGCTTCGAAAACCGAAGAATTCAACGTTTTCCAAAGACCTTATCCTACACAATACTTGCGAGTATGTAGATGTTACGTCTCTCTTTCTGGTTTCGATTGTTGCAATTTCCGAAGAAGGCATGCAAACAAACACAGCAAACTTCACAAACAACTGGCATCAATTTTCAAATCCGGTTCACGGCCCTCTCAGCCGATTCCAAAGACACAGAGACAATATAAACTTCCAGACAGTTATCAGCTGACGAACGTAGTCGACCCTAGCCTTTCCTTCTGCCCTAGCCAAAAAAACTTTAATACAGAGCAAGTTGCAGCTGATGTTTATAGGTTTACAAGAAAGCTACGACTGAATATTCGCATCGAAAGCATGGACCAAACAAAGATAGTAGCATTCAAGACCTATCCCACGATGATTTAACCGATCAATCTAATTTGGGCTGGCCAAAGTGGAACCCTTACTGCTATCCTGAGTTTGCAAGGGTCGCTCAAAAGGTCTTGAAGAATTCATCACAACATTTTAGAATTCAAGTCGCAAGAAAACGCTGCTCTGATGCATCATTGGAAGAACATGAGCCAAAAATAGAGAAATGAAAATCTCTTTTAACCTCAGAGAATGATCGCACCATTGCTATAAAGTTGGCTGATAAAGGTGGGAAACTGGTCATAATGAAACGGACTATGATAAAGTGTGCCTAAACATATTGACGAACACCAATTTTTATGCGGAACTAAAGATTGATCCGAATCCAAATTATCTATCAAGAGTTCAAGTCCAGACAGAAGAGCTTCTTCTATTGGACTATGCAGACATGTCACGAGTAGGAAGCTCGTATAATTTCCTAGCAGTTCTCGCACACCCCTTTTTTATGGGCTTCCGAAGACCCATAAGTTCTTTCGGGGATTTCGTCAATTAAGGTCAATGCGCAGTGGATATGAGTCATGCACTATCAAATCTTCAGAGTTCATAGATGCATTGTTAAAGCCAATTGCACAAAGAGCTCCATCTTTTTTAGGGACAAAAACAGATTTTGTGTGCAGGCTGCAAGATCCACTGAAAGAAAGCGTCAACTCTGCAGACTTGTGGATTATCACTATGGAAGTTACATCCCTGTATCCAAATATTTGCTACAAAGATGGCATCTCAGCATGCAAAGATTTTTGACTAATGTGTCGCGCGAAAACCGTTCTCATCACCATGCCCATCTCACTAATAGAGACAGTGCTTACAAGCGACAACCGCTTTTTCCATCAAACGCGGGGCAGAGCTTTGGGCATCCCCGTTGCTGTTAACTAAGCAAGCACTTCTATGCGAATTTTTGAGTTGAGATTAATTAATAGCTATTGATACCTATTTGAAAAGTCACCCTTTCACTGGGACCACACGACTAATTCTTTGTTTGGGAAGGCATTGAGGACGGCCTGGACCATTTTCTTCGTTTTCGCGACGAGTTTGCATCTTCTAATTTTGCCTTCACAATAAAATTATTCAGCACAACCACCTCCCAGTCCGAAGCAATACTCTTGGACGCAGTATTTAAAATGTACGGAAGACCATTTATCACGAAGCTATATTCCGAACCAACTTCTGTGCATGCTTACTTAAATTCGAAAAGCGATCATTTACCTGCAATCTTCTAATCTGCTCCACTTTCGCAATTCACGCGAATCCAGAGAATTGTCGCGACATTGCCGATTATAAAAGGCATGGTAGTACCTTTATTACGTATTTTAAATAAATACAAATAAATATGCAATATAATATTAGCCAAATAACAAAGCATAAGTCTCCGCTATTGGTGACACTTAAAAGTTCTTACGTCAAGGGTACCATATTCGCAGCTGAGATATCCAAGGCAATCTTTGCAGTTAGCGAAGTGCTTTCCAAGTTCAGTTTTGCTTGGATGGTATAAATCATCAAAGTGACGCCATCAAAGCAATGGTTCAGCTGATTACTAGTGTAGCCCACGTATATGAGCTCGTGTTTGCAGCATTCAGCAGCATAAAAAACGCCCTGTTCTACAAATGTGCCGCCAGCGAATAGGAGGATATACCAGACTTTTTTTTTTTACAAATTTTGTCCATACGACTCATGAACGCACACAGGAAGCAGCCTTTTCCACGCCTCACATCGCACAAAGTTGATGTGTCACTTTTTTTTGTGGTTGATGACCGAACCAGCCGATTTCTTACGATGTTCGTATTTAAAGGTAACTTTGGGTAAAGTTGGGAACCCTTTTTCTGAAATCGGGGTACTTTCGGCAAATGTGTTCGTATTCGGAATGTAGCACTTTTCAAATCCTAGCGAGTCCTGTGCAAGGCTAAGACAAAACCTTGTTTTTCCTGTTTGAAAATGGCTCGCTTTTGCGGGTTTTCTAGCAGCCCCCCCCCTGCTTAGTGTATCTACGCTAGACGTTGTTATACCTATCTTCATTGAATTGGAAGTGTTCGTTGCAGCCACCAAACTCACCCTGCAGGATAGTCGCAAACCCGTACTGAAATAGCAATGTTTGCTGTTAGCAAAGTGGATGGTTAGTTCCGGGTGGCTTGGATGGTCTAAATGGTGATGGTGTAAATAAATCTAACGATGGTCATCAAAACGATAGCTCAGTTTATTACTCGTGTTGCCCACGTATGTAAGTTTGTGCGTACCCCATGTAGCACTATAAATAACGCCCTGTTCTCCATAGGTGCCACCAGCGAATAGGAGGATCGAAGTGGGTTTTTGTTACGAAATTCATCCATGCCACCAGCAATTGGTTCGCGCAGAATCAGTTAGAGGACTCTAGATGGATGATAATAGGGATAATCTTCGGTAGAAAGCACCTAAAAATCATTCATTCAAGCATCAGCAAAGCGAAAAGCTCGACTTCAGCTCAGCTTCCGCCTTACGTTGGGCAGCGACCGTCAGCGCATGTCCATTGTTCACACCCTGGAAAGGTGCTAGGGACATCTGCTTTCCTGGAAACCCAAGGTTGACTAAGTACTCGTATCGGTGCTGCAAAACGCGCAACATTCCGAAATGGCTGCTTCCAGAGGCGGTGATCGGTGACGAATGAGTTGGATGGAAGCAACGCATGGTTTAGATATTTTTAAGTTAACGCTTCCGATATGCTTTTATTTGATTAAAGTGTTTAAATTACCATCTGGTGGTCAGATTTCCCTGTCAAGCATAAATAACGGAAAGCACGTTAAAGGTAGGCCCCGTCAGAGCAAACAAAGTTTGATTGTCGCCACACATTCCATGGTACGTTGGTACATCTTTCACTCTAGCTTTGGGTTCGATTTGAGACTGTGAACTTAGCTCAATAAAGAATTGTTCCATAAGGCTTCTTTTGGATCGTAGGTGGGCATTTGTTAGGATTTTTATATTCAGTAAAGCCACTGTAAGCGTTGAAGTCTTCGAATAAAATCAGAAATTGAAAGTATATTTTGCCTGCCCTTCATGGCTATTAAAATGTTTCTGTTTACTTGTTGCATCTCCCTGTCTCCTTTTACCTTTAAAAGGAAAAGATATGCAATTATTCTGGGGATGTGATTTTATTGGGGTTGTTGCTTATTTTTTTAGTAAAATAATGTGATTAAATAAAATAATGTCTCGAAGGGGACAAAACGTAGGTAAGGCTAGCCAATTTTGATTAAAATAATGTGCTAAGTTTTATTGGTTTTCTACCTTTGAAGCTGTTTGAGGCTTACGGTTGTCAATTCCTATTGTTTTTTCCAACAATTAGGCTTTACTTCAAAGTTTCCAACAGCTGTTCACTGTCGCTTATGAATGTAAAACCTCCACCCAACATAGCAGTAAGCTGTCACTGTGTTTTACGTGTGTTTATTTGACAATTATTTAATTTTTAGCTGGCATTGCTTTACCAAGTTGTTTAATTTTTTTTGGAATGATAGGAAAATGTATTGGAACAGGTCTCAACATACCAGGCGATTTGTATTGCTCTAATTGAATACCTGTTGGACCTCGTATTCTAATGTGATTTTTCAGACGCCATTCCCCAATTTGAGATGTTTTAACAATCTTGTTTCCAAGGAGATTCTGTAGGATCAGTATTTATATTTATGTATTATCTGTATATATGTATTCAAGTCCGAGACCTAGAGATTAGACACAATGATCTGATGTTTGATAGTAGTCTCTGATGTCTGATAGCTGTCTGTTTTGTGATTTTTGTGCAGTCACAGAATATCTAACAGATATTGCACTGGTATATCTCTTTGCTTAGTCTGGGAATATCTTATGTGTTGTATTATATATGTGAACAATTGTGACACCATTATTGATATTTGTGGCAGGTCTTGTTGCTTGCTCAAGTTCATGTGAAAATTTTCTCTCCCACCATTGATTCATTTCAAGGAGTTACAAATGCAAGCAGCAAGGCTGTTTTTAGTTTTTCATATACTTAGAAAGTTATTTCTTCTTCATGAACTCAAGATCTTTGAGCTAGCCCAAGAGGCAACAAGGTCTGAACTTCTTAGCATCCATATTACTGTTTGATTGATGCCATCTGTTCCTTGATCGGAGTATGCCTAATTGCCTTTCATGCTCACTGGTGAATCTTGGTGTGAGGATTTTACATCACATTTCCTTAAATTTTAGACATACTAGTACCATCAGCTGTGTAATCTGGCTTACTAATAGGATGTTCTACCATTTCCTTTAATATGCAAAAAGCATGTCTTGTTAATCTGTGTTCAGCATGTACACCTAAGCTTTCTTTGATCTGAATACTGGACCCTGACATTGACAGCTCCTTATCTGAAGTCATAATCTGCCTTTTTAGGTATAAATGCATTGAGCTAGGATGTAATCATCGATTTTCACAGTTCTCTAGTCAGTTTATGTATCTTATGAAAATTTATCCTATAGAAGGTGGTTAAATGTGTCAAAGTTCTTCTTTAAAATAAGCAAATTGTGTGCATTTCATCCAAATTCTTTAGTTGTACCCATTTAATAGGGAAGGCATTATTATATCTTTTGGAATACACCTTATTAATTTTTTTTCAAATCCTTCAGTTCACCAGCTTATGCATCCCTTGCTCATTTTGGATCAATCAAGTTGTTATTGATTTCGCTCCAGTCACTCGGATGCAACCTTTCATTCAATATTATACCATAAATTTTGATGCTTGTTTCTTGCTTTCTCCCTCTGAATGCTATCCTCATTCTGTTTATCAACTTATAATGTGCAGATATTGCCTACAAATTAGAATATTGCCAAAATTCAAACTCAGAAAAATGAATATGACATTTTCAAGCATTTGCTTCATTGTTGCATAAAAATAGAATTGCAGATCACTGAAGAGATATAGTGAGATTTCACTCTGTATCGTAAGACTGATTGCTTTAAGATTAAAATGATGTGATGTCATTAAATTATTAAATTTGAAAGTTTTGTGTTGATAGTCTTCCACTTTTAACTGAAACCAGTAAAGTTTTTAAAACTTCGCTGTGCTTTGCATTATTTGTCATTTTTCATTTTTCTCAGCATCTTCTAGGAAGATGCCCTTTTATTTTTCATACAGTAACGCTTGACTCAGTGCTATAAAAATAGTTTTAAAATTGTTTAATATACTGTTTTTCTTAAACTTTGAACAAAATTTATCTTTCCTTCTTACTTAATTCTGTTCTGCAGTAGAACGTACTTGGTCTAGCTATTTGACTACTTGCAACAGGATGGCCAAGACATATGACTACCTGTTCAAACTGCTTCTAATTGGGGACTCAGGTGTGGGGAAAACCTGTGTGCTCTTCAGGTTTTCTGAAGATGCATTTAACTCAACATTCATTTCGACTATAGGTATGAATTATTGTCTATGTCAAATAAAAGTTCATTGTCAATTCTGATAATCGTGTTTAGCAATCAGCTATTTAATGAGCAGCGCTTAAAAGCATTTTTTTGAGATAGTAGATGGCTGATTTGTTCCAGCGAGAATCCTTCTCCCATATATATATATATATATATATATAAATTTAATTGGCATAATCTAATATTAATTTAAAGTTGATTAAGAGTGCTCACTCTTTTATATCAATCTTTTCTAGGCATTGATTTCAAAATTAGAACGATAGACTTGGATGGGAAGAAAATCAAACTTCAGATATGGTGAGAAATTATGTAGTTCTAAATGTTAGTTTATATGTATATGTTTAGAAATTATGATGTTCTAGAATTTGACTTATCTGTTTTATGTTCTAGATTTTTATTAAAGTTGCAATTGTAGTACGGAATATTTCACTTTTTGTTTTTGCTCTGGCAAGTGAAATTTTATTTATGAAGGGACACTGCTGGTCAAGAGCGATTTCGAACTATCACAACTGCTTATTATCGAGGGGCTATGGTAGGTGCACCTGTGCAAATAATACTTCATTTTATGAACAGCGCGTTCGCTTAAGTGTTTTGGTTATAAAATGCTGTGTTTCTCAGGTACCGGAGAATGCTGGTGCTTCTTTTGGTTTTATAGAGTATCTACACATTGCTCGCAAGCGAAAGGTCGTCATGCTGAAATGAAGGGATTTAAACGGCGTCATTTATACTTCTGTTACTTTTAATCCGATTTGGCCTTTATAAGGCTAAGTCAGTATAAGTTGAACTTTGTGTATTGTTTTTGTTTATTTTCTTTTAAAGGGAATTATGTTGGTTTATGACATAACGAATGAGAAGTCATTCGACAACATTCGCAACTGGATTCGTAACATCGAAGAGGTTAGCTGACCCCTTTGACGTGTTTGCTTCATGGTTGCCTTTATCGGGGTTTGGGACTCAGCTTGCTGTAGTTTAAGCTATTATTCAAGAATTGCGTTTTTAAAATATTCTGCCTGGGCAATGGAATGTCGTACGTATGTGGTTTCTAGCTTTATGCAGTTAATGCATCTCGCACGGTACAATCTAAGTAGTACTTACTTGTTGTTTCAATGACGAATAGGCCACTGTGTAGGTTGTTTTAGTTTTTTTTTAGGACAGGAGCTTGTCGCGGCACCTATTTTAGCTGATTTATTGTGCGGTATCTTTAGCATGCTGCAGCTGACGTGGAGAAGATGGTTCTTGGAAACAAATGTGACATGGAAGAGAAGAGACAAGTATCCAAGCAACGGGGAGAGCAGTTGGCAGTGGAATATAACGTCAAATTTATGGAAACCAGCGCGAAAACTAGTATCAATGTAGAGGAGGCGTTTATTAGCCTTGCCAGGGACATAAAACGAAAAATGGACAAGAAGCTGGTAAGGATTCATTTATTCATGCTGATTTTGGCTCGCGTACTTGTGCCTAGGGATGTCGTTTTTTTATGCCTCTTTGTCGTTGTTGCTTAAGATGGATAAGTTTATGTGGAAGAGAAGGCATGTATTGACTAGGTAGAAGAAAAGTCACTGCCGTTTTGGATCGTGTAGCGCATAATTTTAATTAAGCAGATGATATCTTCTGTCTCATGACCATGTTCTGGCTATAATTTAGTATGATTGCCCCTCTGATTCGTCATCTGCTAGTTATCGTCATATCGTGCTTTCCTGTCCCAATTTCTCTTACGTAAAGTTAAATGTCTAGATTCAATGAATGTTTTTTCGCGCTTATAAGAATGCTATCGGTTACCATGTGAACCTTTCTTTTGTTTCGACTAATGTGCAAACACTTAATAAACTTGTTTTGTTCGAGTTTTTTTTTTCTTTTTCAGTTAACTCGTGCATCTCGGAAGGGTAGTCATACTTAAGTGGAATTTGTTGCATAGTTTTCTAACGGAAACAGAATGTTGCCTCCCCTTACAAGAACGTACCACAGAGTAGCAATTTTATGAATCCATCGAATCCAATTTTGTGCGTTCTATTTGATTAAATTATTGTTGTAGCATGTGTGCTTGGCAGTGCGTGATGTTTTTGCGCTAGTGTGTTTTCGTATCTGCAATAGGCTCGTCTGCGCTCAGTTATTGATGGCCAGGTCTTGTTCTTTCTCTAGGAAAATCCGACTGCCAGCTCAGCGGGTAATATTAAAGTGACCACAGAAGCGAAGCCGAAGAAAGGCTTCTTCTCCAAATGTGATTTACTGTGAACATCGCCGTCAGTAAAGGCTTACATAAGCTTTCTCCCCTGCTTGATGAGTTATGGCTAGCCTTGTATGTGTAGAGACTGCTTGGAGATGCTTTCGGTAATGGGGCATCGGTTCCCGCCGTCGCTGTGTAGCTAGAAGGGCTCCGTGTCTTTGGTTTAAGGTGTCGTGGCCTTATAAGCTGGAGCCATTTGTCCATTTATACTAGTCATCGTTAGCCATATCGCTTTTACAAGGCGTGCGAAAAGCGGTCGAAAATTCGGATGTGTTATTTGTATCGACTAATATTTGCTGTTTTTTTTGTTGCTCGGCTTTCGATGAGTCTTTTGATTGGTGGTGAATATAATTTTGCTTTACGGTAGGGTTGGAGTTCCTAAGATTTCAAAGTTTTTGATTTGTGAAGATATCATCGCCTGTTTCAGCGAAGTTTTGTTAACCAATCTCATTTTTAAATTGCGTTGCCCTTAAATGTATGCTCTGAAATATTTAAAACTTGCGAAAGTATTAAGCTGTGAGGTTTAGTTTTGCTTTCCCATTTCACAACTACCTTGAGATCCGCATGGTTTAATGTCCAGGGGCTTGTTGCTAGACGTTTTTCTTCGACTCTCGCCGTGAGTAGAAATGCGCCAGGATTTGGATCAACAGGATTTTCTGTTGATCCAGAGTCCGTATGCGTTCAACTGATGGCGTTTTGAAGCAGCTCTTTTTTCTTAAGTGTTGTTTTTCTTTTTTTTCTCCCTCTACTTGTGACTTGTTTACGTTCGTTAATTTTTAGATTAATAGTTGGTATGATTATTTGACTGATGTAGAGCAAGTACTTGCTTAGTGCGATGCTTTTTAGCTTCTAAGAATTGGTTGTGAAGATAATCTCAAGCGAAGGCCGAGAGTTTCTAAGGGTGCGTAAGAATGAAAGACACGTGCATCTTCTGTTGAAGTGGCTTGTCGGTCAGCTTGGTTGCCATCGCATGTTCTCATATGGTTAATTTAAAAATCTTTGACGATTGCTAGCGCAACTAAAAGTACCTTCTTGCGGAAAAATGACGCAATATTCCCCGAATCATGATTGGAAATAACGCATGTTCTTTGGTGACAGGCCCTTAGCAACTTAATTGTTCCTAAATTTAAAACTTACTGCTCTCGTTGTATGGGTAATCCTTGCAAATGCTCTTCCTTTTAGATTGTGTAACGTTTGAGACTCAACATGTAGTGCCTACACTTTTAGGTAGATGTTGCTTCGTGTTCAGGTAAATTATTTTTATGGACGTTTCTATAATTTCTCTGTAATTAGCGTTTAGTCGCTTTGTTTTCCTATCGGTGGACTGCTCTTTTGTGCGATCATCGCCTGCAATTAAATGAGTAGTTGATTCAACGTGGGTTCTATTGTTACATTTTGAAACGCTCAACATGTTGGTATTTTTTTTCTCCTTATAATCAGGTCCTTGATTGCCAGATTTTGTAGATGCGCGCCCTTTCTATTTCTTGTGGTGCAATCACTCGTTTTATAGGTTTTAAAGTTTCAGGTCAAAATTTTGACTATGAAATATAATAGTCATACCAGCTGGGATAAACCTACATCGTCGTAAGATAAATCCTTTCCCCCAGCTTCCCTAATTACCTGATGCTCCCAATTTTTCTGGCAAGTCATGCACTGGCATTTAATGCCCTTCGTTTAAAAGGGGTTCAGTAGGTCTGCATCAGTGATCCGCTATTAGTAGGAGAAGGTCTATGCTTAGAAAATTTATTTTTAAAGGCATTCCGCCAATATTTGAAATAGAAGCTGTTAAATTTTAAAAGTACACAAAACTGCAAGTGTGTTTGAAACTACCAGTTAACGGAATGCCTTCCCGCTTAAGAGTTCGCAGGTCGCCACATAAACCATGCTGCTTTGAAGACTGAGAAATATCATCGTGAAGTTCATAAACGAAAAAATGTCAGCCCGCTTTGTGAGAGTTTACAGAGCTGCATGTTGGGAGACCTTAGCCCTTTCAGGAAAACTTGACATTTTAAAATATTATTTTGACAGCTTTTTACGTGACGAATTTTCAGACGATAAATTGAAAACAAGAAGTGGACGTGGAGAAATTGGCTCATCTATTATCTATTGTATCGTTTGGGGCAATATCCTATCGGCACTGTCAGAACGATGGCGCAGGAGGACAATCGATTCGATTAAACAAAGCCACTGCAAAAGCGTATTTGTTTGTTGCACGTGCTTAGCAACTGTTTGGTAATCTTGTCGAACGCATCAATCGCGATAACAAAATGCTGTGGAACGGGTTACGGTATCAGCTGGAGAACTCCAGAAACTTGAAATTAACAAGGACAGTGCTGAATACACTGATATTTCAGTTAACAAGGCAAAGAATAAAGCTAATAATTTTTGTGATGTTTCGGTCCTTTGTTGGACCATCTTCAGACTAAACGAACAAGAATATGCGAAAACCAAAAAACAAAAACAAGCAGAGCACACATCGCCAGAGTCACATCTTCGAAGTCGAGCTAAACTGTATCGAATCTGAAAAAAAAACCGGTATTTGCGTCTTAACAAATCATTCATTCCTTTGATGAAGCCGCCACAAAATCCCAAATACCTATTTGGGATTTGTTACGTCAAGGCTACGACCAAATGGTGGTAACGCACATGGTTTCGGACAAACAACGGGCGAGCAGTCATGGCGGCTAGAGAGTTCTTGTTGTCAGCCTTCAAGAAAATGATGTTTCTGGTGCCAACTAAAAAGCCCTTTTCAATTTATCTACCATGCTCTTGATAAACAGACTATTGTTTGCTTTTGATAAAAAAAACTATATGCGTATTTCCATATATTACTTAAAACTAGTGAAATACGCAAAGATTTTGTAGAATGATATCAATTTATATAGGGTGAATAAATGCATAAATGCTGGCCAGACAAGAAAATATCCGTTCACATTGATGGTGTAAAATGGCACGGAAAAAAAACCTAGGTTTGAAGAATTTGGATACTGGGGGTAGGCAGAGTAAACTGCAAACAAACATTACAGTTACTGGATGCACCTTTACCTCGAGTGATATACCAAGCCACTTCGATATGGGACACATCCATCACCAAAATGTAGAGTCAGGTCATGGCGCAACATTTGATGAGAATGACGAGGATATCAATGACCTGCACATAGCAAGGATATATTTGCGTCCGAAACAGTCCTGACCAAGGCAAATAATTTGTATTTAAGAAATCACACTCCTATTATTACCAAATTCAAATGCAGATGGCCATCATGGGCAGAAAAAGGTGCTTTTCTCGTCTGGCCGAGGCAAACTTTCTTATACTCGGAGATATGAATGTTTTTGGAATGATCTGAAAGAAAAGCATGTGGCATTTCATCATAAATATCAATGCACTGAGCATTTTCAGATGAAAGTCCTACCCCAATTATGCTATCGATAGAGAACTCTTGAGAAAAAAGATGATCTTGGATTTTCCTTGCAATACTTTCTATTTGTTTATCTCCAGGTAATGATTAACATACGTGACAGAAGTGACTTGCTATTCATACACTTACATATATATATA
>QQSS02197432.1:0-12474 GCA_003687565.2 Craspedacusta sowerbii
GTAGAGGTGTCCCAGTCAAATTTTAAAGCCATTTCAAGGCTTGTCGACAAGTGTCGACACCACGCGCCAAGGGGATATTGTTAGGAAGATCATTTTGGGTCTCCTTTGAATACGTACATAGCTATGCAATGGCTAATAATCTAGATTGGCTTAGACTATAAAGAACCTCAAAAAATCAATGTAGTAATAATAAAAATGAAAATGGATATTAAAAGAATACATAAGTCTCAAGCATGAAATGGCATAGAGATACTTGAACTGAGTAGAAGGATGAATGTATTTATGTGCAGTAAACAAACTAAGTATGAAGCAATAAAGACATTAAAGTGATCCTTCAAAGTGATATTATAAAAATAAATAAGGAAATTAAAATGATTCTTAAAAGTGATATCAGAAAAATGAATAGCAAAATTAAACTGATGCTTCAAAGTGATATTAGGAAAAATAAAGACTGCTATTGCTGTCACGCCAAGGTTCATGCCTCACAAGCAAAAAGTTCAGAGCCTAGTTTTTCGCTCGTCTTTCTAAAATATGGTGGCAGTCTATGCTTGGTTTGGAAGGTCACGTTTGAGCGATTGCTAAATCAGCATAAATAGACTCTATGCTTGCAACACTCAGTAGCGTAAATCACTCCTTGCCTAGTATGCAATGCTTACTTTGCAACAAAAGATGTGATCAGGACCGTTCATACTTCGTTTTTCAATTTTTTTTTCCAAGTCAATTATTTAAAAAAATATCCTTCTCCTTGCGCGTTACACTGCGTTAACTTGACTAAGCTGAATCTTTTGCTTGCTGTGAAGTGAAACGCGTTCATTTACGCTTTGCTAGGTCTTAAAGGCCACTGTGGTTTGATTTGGGAAGACTTTGTACAACTCTGGGTACTTTTCTCAGTTGTAATTGCATTGGACATGCGCCAGTTCCGGAATCTTAACCAGTAACCTCTACCAGATTTAAGAGAACAGCTAACGTTTCTACCCTACTGCTACCACCTCTACCGGATTCTTGAATTATTCTCTTCTGCTTAACTTAGTGAAAAGACTTGCGGGAGATATCGTCTTTGGATGTGCCAGTAGCTAAGGTACTGCCACATGTAATGAAGACTTTAGCATGTTTGTTGTAAAAGGTGATTTTGCTGCATGTTTTCTAGAGTACATACGAACAATAAAGTACACAGAACAATAAAGGATCGCATACAATATCTCATCGGGAAGTGAAGAATGATATTAGTATAGTATTAGGATGATATTAGTTTTCTTTAGGTCGCTATGCATAAAGTCGTAAAATGGCTCGATTGGTTAGTCCCTGTACAAAATTAAAAACAGCTGTCAATGTATACGTGATGGCATTTATGTTTTTTATGTCTGGTTGCTCTATTGTCTAAGAGTTTGCTGGGTTTAAGAACCCACAATGTGACGATAGTTAAGGAACACGTTAGGGACGTTGGCCCTTTCCGATGGGTTAGGTCTTCTGACATTTTTGACCATCACTAATCATCACATGTCTTTGACTGACCATCAGCGTTTGCCTAACTGCCTGGATGTTGTTCTCAGTCTTTTAAGCGATAAGCGATGTCAGAACAACACTGTGTAAAAATGGGGAGTATTTTTATTTTGGATTTGTTGCAGGTCTTGAACAGATTTTGGGTACTCAATCATTTTGCCATGATCACATTGAGGTCAGTATCAGAGTTGATGTTACTCCTCTCTTTAAACAAAGTTTTTAGCAAGTTTGGGCCATCCTTTTTCAACGTAGCATATATCGACCTTATGTTGTGGTGCTGTCTTGGGGTTTATGAAGATCTAGTGTTGTTGTTGTTGGTGGTGGTGGTGGTGGTGAAGAGCCTGGAGTTTCCCCGGATGCGCAGTCCATCGATCGTCGGTGACAGCAAATGAGGCCAGTCGTTGGATGTTCGTTGAGCCTCTCAAGGAGCTAAAGAGCTCGATATGTGCCCTCAAAGGGAGGCTCGGACGACTGTTCGATGCTCCAACGATCGTGAAGCTTACATTGCACTGTCCCCTGTTACCAGGAGACACTCTTCTTGAAGACCTTCCCAGCGGTGGTCTGTGCTGGTTAGGTCTGGTTAGTCGCCAAACACGGTAGTCACAAATATATGTCACATACCCTGCTTGCCCACCGGCCGCCGCTTGGATGTTCTCCTAGTTTGCCGGCAAGACCTAGTGTATTAGTGTCATGCCTGGCCTAACTAATGATATTCAAGCCTTGGTTGGCGGAATGACTATAAGCGGGGAGCAGTATATAATCCCAGGCCTTTGCTTTCTCGTGCTATGCCCCATCTCTTGTTATAATTATATAAATCCGTAGAAAAGAACCAGCAATGCCACCATCACAAATATACCGATATTTACGAGTGACAGGAAATCCATTTGGTTAAACAGTTTCCTTTAGATTATATGCGTCTTGTTTGCCTATAGGCAATGAGGTATTTTGAATTAACATGATGGGCTTTTTACACAAGTATTAATAGGCGATTGTCAGCCTACAATCTAGGGGTGATTGCCTCTTGGTTGGATAACTTGCATGTAAAAATGCATTTGGAATTAGCGCGCCAGCCAATTTTTAATGGAGCTTCAAAGATGGAAAGCAATTGAATTCAGGATCTTCTTGCTGTACACTTGCCTACAAGCCGCTAGGAAGCTCCAGTATTATTTCATTAGTAATGCTCATCTTTTTTATTGGAGAGCGTTTGGGGTATATAATATGCACAGCTTAAGCCATCTTGTCAGTGGCGTTGATCTCTTCGACAAGTCCCCTGGTGACTTTTCGACTTTTCTAATTGAAAACTCCTTTCGGAAGTTAAAGAATCTGTTGCGCAGAGCAGTAAAATAAAAACACTAAAGACAACTAAAAAGTGCCCTGTCAAAAAAATCGCTGGCAGGCTTCACGAGATAAAGGGCCTAAATAAATACTAGCATTATAGCTGAGTTGAAAATAGACACAGCGAAAATCTCTGTTGTGTTTTGTTGTCAGCTGATACTGATGGTATATTCGTCCGCAAAATTTTGGAAGATGGGACTAGTGATGGTCTACGAGTCAGAGCAGATGGAGAGTGTTTTGATGATTTCCTAGATTCAAGGATCTTTAACATATTAGTTACTAATGATAAGCAAGCTTTCGTAAATAAAGTATTGTAAAAATTTCCTTGTTACGACAATGGTTTAGTCTTGCATGCTCAGATATCTGGCTCCATTCCTGTTGTTTTCTGTGATAAAACTAGTTTCAGTGTGGGTCGCGGGTTCCCGTGGTCTGTGGTTTTGCATAGTGTCTTGTTTGCTTTAGCCTTTTCAGTGTTGTCGTAATTGAAGAGTATGGAGTTGTAACGAAAACAGTTGCGCCGTCTCATCGGATTGATGAAAAGCGGCCCATGGCCTTCTACCCCGGAGCAGCCCAGCTGGACGACGCCCAACTGGACGACAGCCCAACTGGACGACGACCCAACTGGGCACTGCTTTAGTTCCCAAGATGCATTGCACCATTTCAGAAAATCCACTATCTTGTAGGACTTTGGGCGATTGAGAAGAAGATGGCTGGTGTGTCCAATGGACAATTTTGTGCGTTGCAAGTAGGTGTAGTGCAGATTGGTGTGTGCAGTGGCAACTGTCAGAAGTCTATGGCACCGAGATTTTGAAAGAACCTGCACGTAGCTAGGACGAATGAATCTTCCTTGGAATGTTAGTGGCGCCTTTTCCGTAAAAGCCTAAAGGCGAATGGAGAATTCAATGATGTGGCAACCATGTAATGAAATCGCACAAAAAGATCTTTTTGCTAGTTTCTACGGAAAAGCACTGCACTTCTTTCCCAAAAATGTACTCTGACACTGAGATGAAGTAACCTGACCCTGCCACTGACGATAAGGTTCATTTGCGGTTTCTAATCTTTCACCTATTTATGAACGCTAATTTATGCGGGAGGATATACACCCTCGACGCAAAGAATAAAGCTAATTTTTTTGTGACGTCTCGGTCCTTTCTTGGACCATTTTCAAACTAAACGAACAGGAATACAAAAAAAAAGACAAAAAACAAAAACGAGCAGAGCACACCTCCCCAGAGTCGCATCTTTAAGTTTCAACGTAATTGAGCCTGACTGTACGTTAAGTGAGTTGGCGAATTTATGGTGCGCGAAGATCAAGCTCTCAATTAGCAAACACCCCTATTTGGAGCGACACCTGCGCAGAGTTGTGAAGCAGGCGTGAAGTTCGAAATCGATCGACAATTGATGAGTAGCCAGGTTTTGACCAATTGAGCTCGACTGTTGCTTGTGTTCCCCGATGCGTTTGTGCAGGTGACGGGTTGTCATGCCGATATAGCCAGCGTCGCACTGGGCACATTCACATTTGTAAACAACGCATTGTTGAGTCACAATCTTTGGCTTTGATTTCTTTGGTTTAAAACTTTCGACGCCTTGTTTGCTCGTTAATGTTGGCTGAATTGTTACCCGTGCTTTACATGCCAGATCATTTCCTGCGCACTCTTTTCATCCATATAGGGAATAATGAATCGCACTATCTCATCGGTGAAACTGTCATCCAAGTTACTTTGGCGGGAAACGCACTTTTCGACAAATACAGTTCGGTCAAACAAAGCTGACGTGTAGGCTAACTTTAGAAATGTTGCACGCAAATGTTCGACTTCTTCGTTTAGGGCGGACGAATTGCTACTCAAACGATACGCTCTGTACAGAATTGACTTGATTAAGCATTTCTTGTATCGAACGTCCGTACGACGCTGGAAGTGCATTAGAAGACCAGTGTCCGTTGGCTTATGAAAAACAGACGTAGATAGTATCGGCTTTGTTGTATTTATCCACGCGCCACAGAATGAAATACCATTGTTCTGTTCCACTTCTGCTGTAAAGGACAGCGATGAGTGAAGACCGTTAAGCTCACTAAGGAAATCCTTGGCCTCAATTTCGCTAGGCATTATTGTCAAGGTGCCATCGACAAAATGTTTGTAAGACTCGGGAAGTTGGCCTTCGTTGCGTAGCTTCTCCTTTCAGTGACACATGATTGCATTTGCTATCAGTGGGCCAAGTGGCGATTCCGCTTGAAGATACGCATTGATTTTATTGTGGCCTAAGCCTTAAGCCCTGAACACAAAGGAGAAAAACCAGTATGTCATGCCTTTCAAAGTCCATACGGTGCGATTGTATGGGAGCCTTCTACATATATTTCTAACTCTTATTCTCAACGGAGTTGATTAATTCAGATTTTTGAGGCTAGCATTTAGTTGTCATGATGCAGATCGGATATTTCTATGAGAAATGTTTGTATATGACAAACGTCACAACATAACATAAAACATAGGACAAACTGCTTGGTTGGGGACGTTCCACATATATTTAAAGAATACGTTAGTACTTGCTGAAGAAGAGAAACAATCTTTCATTACATGCTGTAAGTATGGGATAATACTCTTAAGTACTCTACCATGTTATCTCAAGCATAATTGTTTATCTTGCTTAATATTCGCTGGTCAGCCTCATTATAGCGCCTGCGCTTGTGAGTTGCAGCGTAGCCTTCCAAAAATCTTTCATAGTCGACGTCAAAACCTTTCTGTTGCTTCCTCGGCAGATTGATGAATGTCTATAGGTTTGGATGGGCCAAATATTGATTAATACCACATGCAGCTTTCTATGACAAGTCTCTGTGAAATTGTTCGTACGATCGTTATCATCCAGTGTGCGCTGGTAGACATTCCACACTAGATATGGGGAAGGGTAGCAAAGCACGCGTGCCATTATGCCCTACGTACGTATTAATAATCCAAGAAAAAAACTGGCTCCAGCTGAGGTGGCAGTTGCTCTTCCAGTACAGTTAGGGTGGCAATAAAATCCTGTTCTGGAACAAAGGCAACATAAGTTATCATTTTGACCTGTAGAGCAAACTCTGCATTTGCTCCGTACTCCCTCAACACCTACTCTTCTGCCAGATGCTTCTTTAGGTTTTGCACTAAATGAAACATGCATCCCCTGATTTATGCCCCTGGAAATTTGTTTCGTGCAGCCGTGTGGATCGCAGATTTAAAGTCTACACTAACTGACTCCGGGTTGAAATGAAGCCAAGTAGCGCGTATCATTTCAAAGAGCTTATTGTAAGTCTCCACTGCTTTTTGAGCAGCAGACTGAAGATTACTGGGAAAACAAATAAGTCACCACGCCGGCCAAACTTACGAAGAAATTTGAAAAATTATGTCCGTAAATGCCACAGGACTCACTCATTGATATACTGGGTATTGAACATGACATTGAATATTGATATATGATTAACGTTGATATAGAATAACATAGATACGAGTATAATTGACATTGCAAATTGCTGGTGACGTGATTGAAAAACAAGTCGATTTGCCCCAGTACGGATATGGGTAATAATCGTGGTCCTATTGTCATTAAAAGCCATGAACCATCAGTGTTGGAATCAAAACTTGCAATCTACGGGCAACTATTGAGCAAGAGTATGGCTTACTCAAGTGGATTCCAAACATTATCGCACTTGCAGCAATCGGATTCACTTGATACGGGAACATCAGATTGGAACTAGCAAATCCTGCGAGGTACCCCCTTAATTTAGACCTACCCTATAGGCGGTTATGCAACTGGCTCTTGCTAGCCGAGTATGATCGCACTTCTTTACATTCCGATGGGCGCATAACTTGCATGCAAGACAATGCATGTTTTGCACGCTGCGTTAAGTTTAAAATGCACACTAAACTTTTCTAACGAATTTCTCAAGACTACGCGTTCGTAAACATTGGGTTATGCTTTAATAGCCAAACTAGACAGAAAGCGACTTAAAATGTGTCCTCATTTGATTTTCAGCGATCGAGAATAATAAACTTGGGGCAAATTATAAAGTCTTGGGGCAAGTCTGGCTTGAAAAGCTCTTCTCTTTATTGATGAAAAAATGTTATCGGACTGTTATTCGACACTGTAAAGCATGGATAGAAGAAAGAGCTGAATATAGCATCAAAAGTGCCCAGAGCACTATATGATAATAAATAATAAGTAAATGATGTTCAGTGCAATTCAATGCAAAGACTAGGACACAATCTTTTATCAATCCTTACTAATTTCAAATCATCTTTTAAAGATTGAAGAGCCTAAAAAAATTGCAGGTCTGCTGAGGTGGCATGCTTTTTATTCTCGTGATATATACTGCACAATACTCAACCATCCGCATCTTAATTAGAAATCAGTGGCCGCATCGCAAACAACATCAACAACCATTACGTTCGTGAGCCTTTACTACCCAAAAGTTGCCTTGATTACACAGACGGTGCCCGGTTGGGCTGTCGTCCAGTTGGGCATCGTCTATTTTGCATCGTCCAGTTGGCATCGTCCACTTGGGGTGTACTCCTTCTATCCAACCAAGGAGCCGAAATATTAGCAGCGTATATTGCATTGTGGGCTGCCCCCCTACTAGGGCGGCGAGATATCGTTGTATGGAGCACATTTTGAAAGCTGCGACGCTGGATATATGCAAACAAGTGCTAAGCTTTTCCACTGAGGAAGGCAGAGGGAGCAGTGGTGCAGACAGCATGTTGATGTCATTCAATTGCATTTTCGCTGGAGTTTTCAATGTGTATGTTCAGTTCCGTTGATGCTTGCGAGGACCTTTTAAATCGCCTTGCTTATTGTAGTATCTTGTAGAAGCCAATTTAGAGACCCATGATTTCCGCGAGAGCAGTCCAACTCTGCAGGCGATGGAGCCAGAGTCGCACATGTTGTCAAATGAAGAGGCTGGTCCATCAAATGCTGGACTACGGAGGTCGCCAAGGAAGTTGCAATCCGGCGTTCCCCGTGTATCCGCTTAAAGTATGTTCCTGTTCTGATAATTTTGTTTACCGTGCATTCCGTACTTAGTGTCCTTAGTTCTTGTTTTTTTGTTTTGTTTTTTGCATGCAAGTATTATCCAACGCAGCTGGTTCTCCTTCGCTGAAGTAACTCCGCTGTTTCAACGACCCCTAAAGGTTAGCATGCTTCTATGCCCAACGCATTTAGTGCAATGCGTTTTAACTTCTGTATCAAGCACTGCTTAGATGTTATCTTTAATTAATATATTGAGCGCCCCGGTGTTTTAATCAGCTCGATAATTTAGAGAATGTCTTACTTGGCTCGGCGGTTATCAATGTCGAAGTGGTGAACGAGGAAGTTTCAAGTAACGTGGGGCTCTCTCCTCGGAGGTAACCAAGGAATATATGCTCTCGAAGCACTTAAGTTTCGGGCTCTGGCTGCTAGATATGTGTGATGCAAGTACGTGGGGTGGCGTCTTTAACGCCATCTTTGCGTAGCGATTTAATTTATGCAGTGGAGTTTATTCAACTGTCGCGAAATATTTAGTAGCGTGTAAAACATCTTGCTCGTGTTTATATAAACATTCCTTACTAATCGCGACATGCGAAATAACTTGCTGCAATACAATGCGCCCATACCTCTCTAAACGTTTTAGGGATGCCATAATTGAACGAGAAGGCTCAAGCCAGCAAACGAAAGACTGCAGATGGAGGTTCCGCCTTCCGCGAGATGTCCACAAAACGAAAGAATGGCGTTTGTGTTTCTTGGTTGACGCTAACCATTCTTTCCGTAATCTAAGTTGTCGCTTAGATTTCAGATAGAACTCCAAGAAATCTCTTTTAGAATTTCTGTATGCGCTACTTATGAGTCTTGAGAGTAATGTTCAATCGATCAAAAGCACGAAGCAAGGCATATTAGATCGCCTTGATTTATTAGAGCATGAGCTACCCTTAACATCCCATGAAGTCATACAAGGAGGTACAGCAAAGTCGATGAAAGACCTGAGCCGCTAAGAATGGAAAGGTAATAAAAATTTGGTTGTTCGCGTCACCAGTTTTGGGTTCATTCCATTTTATCACCATTTTTTTTTGCGTTTGATTCCTTCTATGGCTTCGTGAATGTGCAGCAGTTTGACTAATGAAGTGCGATGGTTTTCTTCAGGATGCGCCCTAACTATTCGGCCATGTTAAGCAAGTGGTCTTACTCTCAGATCAAACAAATGCGACGTACAGATGGCGCGAACCCCTCGTTATGCTAATGAAGAACATTATGGATGATTCGCTAAGTCGAGATCTGCAGGCAAAGTTAGTCAAGGTGGCCTAAAGGGGAGAAGGAGAATCACCACACGACGCTGTGTAAATGATTGTGAGCCAGCTCTGCATCTTCTGGTATCGTGAAAGATGAAGGTTTAGGATGGTTGGTTGGTTGGTGAAGAGCCAGGAGTTTCCCCGGATGCGCGGTCCATCGATCTTTGTTGACAGCAAGTGAGGTCAGTCGTCGGATGTTGGTGGAGCCTCTAGAACTCCTTAAGCCCCACAAAGAGAGGCTCGGACGACTGGTCGATTTGATCTCCAATGATCTTCAGACTGTCCACTGTTACCAGGAGACACTCTTCGTGACGACCTTCCCAGTGGACGTCGAAGTCTTACTGTGCCAGTTAGGTCTTGCTTCGTCACAAAATTTGATACGTACCTTGCTTGCCCACCGACCGCCGCGTGGAGGCTCTCCTCTTTGGCCGGCAGTTAGTTTAGGATGCTTAGTATAGCCATACTGAATGACATGTGTGCGTTAGTTCAAAAATAGATGGCCATGTTTATTTTGGTCTTGCTGGTCGTTTGGTGTCTTTGTATTATCGTCGATTAAAGTTAACACTGCTTATTGAGTTTTGATTGTTTTTGTTTGTTTTTTATTTTAGAAGTGCTATCGACAGGAGCGTGGACAAACGCGCCAGAGTTAATTATCTAATTGGGGATTTACAAAGGGCTATTGCAAGTAATCAAAGCTAAATATATATTGTCCTCTCGCGAGCGTAATTGTTGAGGATAGTTTATTTATTGTAGGTTGCCGTCTGTCGTTGCTTCGCTCTTTTACAACCAGTGTGCGCGTTCGTTTCCATGAACTACCTCTTTTGTGATTCACGGACCGAATCAGCGAAACTTCTAATTCTCTGTTGAATTATGAAGTTATGAAATAGCGCTAGATAAGTTAAGTTAGAAAAGTCATTACGAAGCGCTAAATTTACAAGCAGCTTTCAGAAGAAAAACAACTGGTTTAAGTTTGCAGGAAATGTTTCGATCAGCATTTATTACTTATTGCTTGTGCAAAAAAATGTGCATTGCAAGCTTTTAAGTAAGAGGGCGTGAATAAACCAACGGGTCGATAGTTGACGCTGCGAATGGCTCCATATAAAGCGACTGACAATTCCAAAAGGGACGACACAGAGTTAACTATTAATAACCAATAACTACTCGAGGGAGCGAAAGTTGTACGCAAGCGCGCGCCAAGCAAAAGGAGAGAAGTAAGTAAGAACTAGACCAAGAATGACAGAATTGATCTAGATAGAAAGAGCAAGCGCTAGATGGTTAGGTTGGGCGTTAATGTTAGGTTTTATCCATTGAATAAACAGAAAAAATCAATCTGGAGTTATTTACATTGGTTTGCGCTGGCTGGAATACCGGGCATGTATACACAAATGGTGAAGCCAGCAAAGTAGCTCACTTAATTGAAGGCAAAGGCTTTGAAATTCCTGAAGTCTGCAAGAAAAGGATCTTAAAGCACCCACAGAGCGATTCTCAGTCTCGAGAATACTAATAGACAACATCTCACCCATCCATACAAAATCGATCAATCGGTCGACATTCGGTGACACTAAGCATCAAAAAATGCAAGATCAAATCATTGCTAGGTCACTGAACGGCAAGACGTTTTTTTACATTATTCGCCTGCTTAGTTATACGTATGTAGTAACATTGTTTCTTACCGATCAGCTACTATCAAAATTGCCTTCAATCAGCGTGGAACACACGAAAACACAACTATTAGATGCAGATTTGTATTCATCTAAGGCAATCATTTTTATTATTTTGTTCTCATTCAAATGCGTGTGGTCCTAACGTATCTGACAAGCTAACCCTTAAGAATATGTAATTAGAGCAAAATGGGTTGATATCGGCGAGGAGAATAATGATGCATTCCAAGATGTTTCGTGCTGACTGGGCGTAAATACGTGTACTCTGTACGCTTATTAAGTATCATAAAAGGACCATGAAAGGTGTAGATATTCATTCGCGTGCATGTCAGTATGATCTGAAAGTGGCGCGGATAGCAACGACTTCATAGATGCTATCATTCACTAGATGATAAGGGATATGACTCTACTCCAGCAGAGACATTTCCGAACAACCTTCTTTGAAATCGCTCAGTCAAGATTCAAGATTCAAGATTCAAGATTCAAGAATTTATTTTTCCTATCAAAACGAAAAATACATAAGTATGCATAGATGTAATAAGGACAGGAACGAGGGGTTTTCATAGCAATGCTATTTGGAATTGAAGAGCCCCCGCCCCCTTTGTTGATGCCAATTCTTTAATAAAAACGGAGCCCAACGTACGCAAGTCAACAATAGAAATTAAGTAAACATGATCAATATAATTTCACAGTTAAATAAATGCGGATGGCATGTAATGCAAATCTAATGTGGCTCCAGCAGGTGCAAGATGCATGGAAGATTTCAACGTGATTGTATTTGGAAACTATTATCAACAGTAGCAGAGGAAAAAACAGCTAAGAGAAGAGCACATATATGTCTTTTGAGTAGTGACCTGCTTGAATCAAAATTAATTTTCATATCAAGAACTTCGCTCAGCAACTTGGGGCCGACATATCGCAGAGACTCTTAGCAGAATTTCATCATGCGTATCTTTGGAATTCGGAGAGTCCACCTGCCGTCACTCTTTGTAACGTTTGTATTCGTGTTCAATGTGCAGAGCCGTTGTAGAGATGACGGTAAGTTGCCCGTGTTCCAATCGAACATAATCCAGTATCTATTTTCAATATTCGCATCATTAGTCATTATCCTTATTACTCTCTTTTGTATGTGATGTAGTCTTTGTCGATCAACCTTGCCACCGAATCATCAAACAAGGCATCCATAGGATATGTAACTTTGGAAAAGGCTAAAATATAGTTCTCTAAGAGTGTTCGCAGGAACATCTTTTCGAATTTCGGCATTTTCGCAAGGACACCAAGTCACGGCTCATGAAGGACATAAAGAATGGACCACCATTTCTCGTATCTCTACTCGCGATCAAACACAGATAACCATCATAATTCAAACTCGATCGTTAAGAAATCTTCAGATTGGGCACCGCAACGAGAAAAGAGATCGCAAATCAATTTAGGTTTCCGCTGCGTGTACGTTAAAATGCTCAGGATTTTTTGATGTCGCAGGCTTGATTTTACGGAAGCATACTGACTGTTCTCTCTACCAGACCTGATTTTAATTTCCTTTAGTGGCCTTTGCGTTGACCCTCTCACGTTTTGGCAATCGGACTTGGGAACTGTCACAGGTAATACCAAAAGCTAAACGAAAAGGAAGGAAAAATAAATTAATTAATGAATAAAATACGATGTATATATATATATATATATATATATATATA
>QQSS02197443.1:0-12473 GCA_003687565.2 Craspedacusta sowerbii
TGTATGTATGTATGTATGTATGTATGTATGTATGTATGTATGTATGTATGTATGTATGTATGTATGTATGTATGTGGTTGTGCGTGCGTATGTAAATACCGACATGAATACAAAGATCCGCATATAAACGTACCATAACACAACATTTCACGTGCAAGTCAAAGAAAACAAGCAATTCCCCACGGCACAACGAACCACATCAAAACATGCACCCTTTCACTACGAACCACATTAAAATACGGAGAAAAGCAAATTACCTTTCTGAGTCAGCGCCGAGCACTCGACGTACTTGACAGCTTTCAGTTCTTTCGCCAACTTGTCGCCTTGCTCGACGGCGATGGGTCGCTGCTTGGCCTTGGCCAGCTTCTCCACGATGCCGGCATCGTCCCTGAGGTCCACCTGCGTGCCCACCAGCAGGAAGGGCGTCTTCGGACAGTGATGCGTGATCTCCGGTACCCACTGCATGCAAACAACAACAGAACGAGTAAATTTTTTTTTGTTAGACGATTTATTTGACAGTGATGCGTTATGTCTGGTACCCACTGCATGCAAACGACAACAAAACGAGCAAATTTTTTTTTTGTTAGACGATTTATTGGACAGTGATGACTGATGTCTGGTACCCACTGCATGCAAACGACAACAAAACGAGCAAAATTTTTTTTTGTCAGACGATTTACTGGACAGTGATGCGCGATGTCTGGTACCCACTGCATGCAAACGACAACAAAACGAGCAAAATTTTTTTTTGTCAGACGATTTATTGGACAGTGATGCGTGATGTCTGGTACCCACTGCATGCAAACGACAACAAAACGAGCAAATTTTTTTTTGTTAGACGATTTATTGGACAGTGATGCGCGATGTCTGGTACCCACTGCATGCAAGCGACAACAAGAAGACTTAACCGGTGACTGGGAAAGTCCGGACACAAGAAGACCCACGCAGGATTCCTCTAAGGCAAGGTCTCCAAGCTACGGCCCGCGAGGCCTTTTATTCCGGCCCGCGGATGCATTGTATCAACGACAAGAATCACGAAAATTAATGCTACATTGAAGGTCGCGCTTCTCACTCGCGAGCTAAAAACATTGATAACGCTTTGTTTGAAATTCCCCTGTAGTAGTCGGCCTGTCTTTTGCCTCGCTCAGCGCCACACGTCTGTTTTGATGCTAATTTATTCGACCTAGACTCTTTATCCGGCCGCCGAACGACCACATGTCCGCTAATACGGCCCACGTACTAAAATGTTTGCAGACCCCTGCACTAAGGGTAGCCACTTCATACAAAAGCTTTCACGTTATGTGCGCGAAAGGTACCAAGAAGCTCGACACGAACGAGAAAGACCCTCGGCAGAAAGAGTCCGCGCGCACACACACACACACACACACACACACACACAAACACACACACACACACACACACACACACAATACAGGGGATTGAATAAATTTACAAACACAAGAACACAACAATAGTCAGCCTTATAGGGAGGTTTAGTCGTTAGAAATCAATAGTGCTTCATACTAACGTTTTGCCAAGAATTTAGCCGGTGCTTTATGCCATTAGTTCAAACTTATAAACTTCAAATTCCAAACTAGTATACCAACTGCAGTAAGGCAAAGCATGCCCTACAACACTATCCAATGAGTTAGGAAGAAAAGAAGCCGGTACCGAGAACTAAATACGATTTAGCTCAGCTAACGAAGAGAAGTTTGGCACGAGCATTCGGCGAATAGGAACAGATTTACAAAGCGAGGCTTCACCGCCTTCAGAATGGCTATTAATAAACAAACTTCGTCGAGCACAAATCACACATATCACTCGCAAATTTATGTGGTTCCTCAACGCTTCAAATATTTAATCCCACTGGCAAGCACCGAAGCTAAAATTATTTTTTTTTTCACCCTTCAAGCATACAAGCAAATGCTAAACTCGGCGCATGCGCTCTCACCTTTTCTTTGACGTTCTCAAACGAAGATGGCGCCACAACTGAGAAACAAACGAGAAACACGTCCGTCTGAGGGTAAGACAACGGACGAAGGCGATCGTAATCTTCCTGACCTGCAGGGACGAAATAATTACGCATTTGATTAGCATATCGCAGTAAAAACGACAAGAAAGATTTTATACATACTCCATCTCGGAATCTCCAATCTTGGAATATGTACTCAATTTTTGATTACCATCATGTCGCAGTAAAGATGTCAAGATTGATTTTATATTTACTCCATCATGGAAAGGGTATATAGCACGCATAGGTGGAAATCTAACCCCGCGAAACGAGATATGCCAACCCCCCTTTGTCTTCGTACCGTCACCATGAATAAGCTTATCTCTGGCGTAGAGCTTTTCCCGGGGCTTCTTACAAACATTGCATCTGTGTGTTGACGTTACATTTCGCGATTATGTCAAACAAACATGCTTACAAGTCAACTAACATCGGAAAACGATCTTGAACGATTTCGTGCATGCAACCAACCCCGCAAAGGATGTCAAGAAACATCGGTGTCGCGACCTTGCATGTTGGGACACACTGCATGGGATACACCACCATATTTTGGCTCGATTAACATATGATTTGTAGTAAAACGCAAGGCTCGAACATTATTGTTAAGATAAGTATCATATCGAGATTTTATGTTGTTACCAGAGAAGAAATGTCGCTCTCCTTATGAATGTATGCCACGATAACTTGTGAATAATAACGGCACCAGTCCTTTCGCTGGTGCTGCCGGGGAACAAAATCATTCAACAAGGTTAGAAGTGTGAAAATTGGACTGGGAAACGGATGGGGAACATTACATCAAGCATAAGAATCGCACAACTCACGGGATCACATGCCGCTGGGCAACAAGCACCAGACTCCACCCAACTAGGAGAGCCTCCACGCGGCGGTCGGTGGGCAAGCAGGGTACGTGACAAAGTTTTGTGGACACCCTGTTTGGCAAATCTCCTAAGAAGACCTAACCAGCAACAGTAAGACTTCGTAGTCTGGTGGGAAGGTTGTCAGACAGTACGGAAATCACTTTACCGACAACGCGTATTGCACGTCAAAGCATGGCCAACTGAAGTAACAATCTATCGTGTGCAAAATAACTACCGCGTTTGGCGTCGTAAAATGAACATCAACACACAATATGAGCATGCAGTACAGCTGTTGGACACACAGACCGCAGGAAGTCAAATATCAAATGGCCTGCCTTTAAACGCAACAACAGCTAATATGATGCTCTCGTGAAGTATGAATTCCAAGCATCCATGGAACAAACCTATTGCTTTACAACGGGCAAACTTAAGAGATGTGAAGAAATCTTCACTAGACATGAACCATAAGCTGTGCTTGAAATCTGCAGGAAGATGGGCATTGTAAAACGAACTTTTCTATCGAACCAATTCAGGCACAATAAACAAATAAAAAACTTCATTCCAGAAAAAATGGAAGAACTTAGGCTCTAAGCTTTTTAAGACGGCTTGCCACTTGAAAACTGCTAGCTCATACTAGAGCTTGGCGGGCTACTTACCAGCAGTATCAAAGAGCCCCAGGGTGTAGGGTTCTCCTCCAATCATGACAGTTACTGCATAGTTATCAAATACCTGCAGAACAAGATTACCGCAGACAGCATAAGCGATAAAAAAGGAGCAAGGAATCCCAACCAATCCACCAAATTATCCTGCTTCAAAACTTCCAAGCTTATCAAATCATGAAAGCTATGACCAGACAATACCATGCATCATATAATTCATTACCGTACAAGAAGTCTCTAAAACCACAACAACAGAGAGCACAATTTTAACAAAGATGTCGCAAAATTATCATAAGCTAGCATGGACTAACAAATTTTTTGTACGAAAACCAGCAATGCGTTGACCCAAACTTGTAAAGAACCTGGTAAAGCTTACCGTCGGTACGTATTCACTAGGAAATTTGTTTGTTGTGTAGGATATAAGGAGGCAAGTTTTGCCAACTGCACCATCGCCAACAACCACACACTTAATTGTTTGCATCTTCTTTTAGGTTCTGTTCATATAACGCTTACTAAAGAACGATGCCCACCGACAGATCCCTAGAACATATCAACACAATTTTTTTAGCATGCACATTAGTTAGAAAACTCTACAATAACAGTGAGAAGAAACATAGCTCGTTTGAGAACATGCTTCGACAACTAATTGTCATCATAGACAAACAGATGCAAACCTCAAAAGGATATTTATAACTGAAGTTTGCTTATGAAATCTATGATAGCAATGATTGCTCAAAACATGTGTATTAATTAGAACATGCTTTTTTCTCAAGGAAAGTACAAATTTAGTGCCACTTCAAACATTGGCATAAATATTCTGTATTTTACAACCGGAGTGCATGCATGTCCTGGCCTAAATCTTTACCTGACAAAAAATAGACACAAAAAGACAATGCTTCCTCATCTATACCCAAGCCTCATTTTATATGGCCTCACAAACACAAAGGAACTCTTTGTCGAGGCTAAATTGTCTGCATAAAAATAACTTGACTGAGAGTTCTACCTACTCAACTGACAAGCATGCTTACAGAATTTTAATAATAGTATGTCTCATGGAGAACAATAATAATAAACTTTTTATGGTGACACCATTCATCATATTACTTCAGTTGGTTTACATGGCTTCAACACAAAAAGATTAAAAGATAAGTGAAACGATTTATAAATAAAGGGTCATGTTGTCCGCTTACATTTCTATGGCTACTACGCCAACACTTATTTATGTGAGGTTACGGTTATCAATTTATTATTCGGTTGAAAATGACTTTTGAAGGTGGAAACATGTCGCGAAGATTTAGAAGTGCTGCTATTTTTGTCCAAATAAAGGGTTATAAGGCCCAGACCTGCCAGAGCAGTCTACCAGGACATCCGGACCAAAATACAATTTAAAATGTGGACATTTATGCAGAATGAAAACAACACTTATGACTTAAGTTACAAAGCCATTAATTCTTTAAGGCATTTATTCTCAAAGATACAATGATTGCATTCTTGTTCCATTTCTGAATATAGCCAAAAAGCCATAATTTATATACCATACCACACCTTCATATGCTCCAAAATCAGACATCAGAAATCAAAGGTCATAAGTATTGCAGTAGGATGCATGCATAATTCAAATTGAGTCTAGTACTTACTGTTCTAAACATGAAACTACTAAAACTTCTATAGTATTGTTACAAGAAAAAGGCAATAGGCAACAGGAAAAAAATCTCATAGCAAAAGGTACAAGAAAAGATAAGAATCACAGTTCCGTAAGCCTTGTGCAGATTAAAGAGTAATGCAAGACCAATGCAGGTATGATTTGATCAGGCTCCTAAAAAGCTGTGACGTGTGCTAGCAAACTTACAGAAAAGACAGAGGAAGCTTTTGGCATTCAGACTACCCTCTTAATCGAGCATGGCAGTTTGCAATCTTCATTCAAAAACCTGTGAGAAGTGATAGCAAACTTATAGAAAAGATTAAAAACGTTTTGGTATTCCGACTAGTCTCTTAATATGCACATAGCAATTTTCAATCTCCCACTGCATTTTGACTAACGCGCTAAGCCAGAAACTTCCTAATATCTGGCGATAATCATAAAGAACAATTAGCTAAAACCGCTTGCCAAGATATCGAGCCTAGTTGCGAAACGTCAGAAGAGGTTCTTTCCGCAATAACAAAGAAAAATCACTAATGGCAAATCAGAAAGCAAAGATGGATAGCAACAACAACAAAAACTTTTCAAAAAATCGTGAGCACGCTGTAACACCTTTACCAGAGAAGAGCACATCGTGTTCACGTATGTTGGCAAGCAACTAAGCTTCAAGGCTAGATTTCATACCTACTATGGATATCGATCCACATTGAGCAGGAAACAAAATGAAAGACGTAATAGGACAGAAAATACGTAAAATGCAGTCATCACTTACTTGAATTAATGTTTACAAACTTGAAACATTTACAGTGTGTAATAACCTTCGTCGGGCGGTGGTTAAGTCGAAGGATAGGTGCAAAGAACGCATGCGTTGAAGCTTGCTTGATCAGCGATAAACGCACCGACTAGCCAATCAGACAACGTACGTGCAGAGTCGCTATAGCCGTTGTGAAGATATCAGACGTTGTGATTGCTAACTTGGCCAATATTCTATTTTTGGTTCCTTATAAAAATGGCGAATAGTCAAATTCTGAGTCTCCAGATAAAGCGTTTAAAGCATATTGTTTAAAAATAGCACGTTCTGGCCTTCTCTTTTGCAAGCGTGAACTTTGATTGAATACTATTTCCTTCTGCTCTTTAAGGCACTAAGTCAATTTTAAGGTACTACACGGCAAACAAGCGCAAGATAAGCATATCTATCGTGAACCTATAAAGTCGCATTACTGCGATTGAGACTAATTGCGCATTTCCAAAGAGATGCAAATGGATTCACGGAGCTGTTAAAGTATAAGAGTTTTCGTAGTGATAGCGGACAGACAAGAGTACCTAAGAAAGACCACGCGGTTTTGAAAACGCACTTCCCCGTTCAAGCATTTTTGAAGAAACATTTTCAATTGTTCATTAAAACCTGCTTGAGGTATATACATTTAAATATTATTTCAAAATCTACTTTGGGAAAGAAGAACGCTCTTTTATACAATTTTTTACTCTGGATATATAGCGGTTTCAATTAGAATAACATTCTATCCTATAAGTATTGTACTTACAAAACGATAGAACAATTTCATTTGCATTATATTGTTTAGACATCCTAGACAATAAGGTAAATGTATGCTAATTTAAGAATGTATACAATTGTTATCGGAGGTTATTGATATTGTTGTTAAAGGGTTATAAACAGCAGAGTACGGTAGCCACTACTAGCACAGGTTATGCTAATTAGTGGCTTCCCTCACAATACCAAGCCGTATCCTTAACGGACCTTTACTGGTCATGCTTTGATTTGTTGTGAAATAATATACAAAGACATATTACATAATATATACTTATTATATATATTTCTAAGTCGAATCCTTGTCGAACGGATTTTTATTGCGAAAACGAGTGCATAAAAAGCAACTCTTTCATTGTCAGACGTTACAGAGATGCCCTAAGACATTTCTATATGTGAACGAAAAATTACAATAAGCAGAAAAACCAGAAACTAGTTCAAGATCATCACACACACACTTAAACAAAAACTACGCCAAGACGTTTGCCTTTATCGAGTCCGGGTGTACATTCAGCGATAGACGCATCTTCTGTATGAAGAGCACCTCACTATTAAGGCAATCAAATTTCGAACGGCATTTCTTCAGCACACGAAAGTAATGCGCCATGTCGCAATTCTTTGCTTCGAGCTTGCGTACCGCCTTCAGATGTCGAGTGATAGAGCTATCTCCTGACATATGACTGTCAATACTCTGGTGCAGGTGTTGGGTTGTCATACGAACATAACAAGCGTTGTACTGGCCGCATCGAAAATGGTACACCACGCATTGTTGGTTTACAATGTCAGATTTATGCTCGTTCAAGGAAAAGTAGGATGATACCTTCCTACTGGCAAAGATGGGTTGGTCGACTGCCCCTACTTTCGTTGTCAACTGATTAAAGCGTTCCTTTATCAAAAGCGATTGCTTGTAACCTTTCTACGGTAAAAAAAATCGAATGCTTGAATGTTTGGGCTGATTGATAGAAATATCGTTTTCTTTTGAAAACTTCGGCATCAGAGACTGATTTAAAGCAGCGTCAAATACAAGTCGATCTTTATTAATGGCCAACTTTATGAACAAGTGGATGGCGTGGCAATGGGATTGCGTCTTGGATGGCAAATGCTTTTATGAGATCGGTTGAAGAGGAGCTACTCGCGGAACAGCTTCTTCCGTCGTTCCACTGGCGATATGTAGACGACTCTGTAACCATAATGCCTAGCATCGAGGCAGCAGATAATTTTTCTACTATTCTTAACAGTTGCCACAGGTCTGTCAAAGTAACGATGGAGATCGCAGTGAAGAACGCTCTGCTTTTTTGTGGCATGATGGTTTGCATGGAAAATAGACGCTTGGCATACAATACATATCGAAAGCCTACAGACTAGGGTGGCCATTTCCATAAAACCAAAAAGGAGGACACGTTTTGCTGTGTAGGCTTAGCAAGAATTATTGCAAGGGGCAGGTGTGAACTCGCCACACTGTCATGTTTATATACTGTAGCATTGGTATCAGGATACAGTGCTTTAACTCAGCCTCTAAAATTTGATGCAGATCAATGTGTACGACAACAGCAAACAAGAAGGTTCGTTCATGTAATTGCATTTATTTACGACAACGCCACATCCTCTGCACTGCACTCTTGATACAACTGAATGGGATCATATTTGTGACCATGAGAGGTTTCATTAACATCTTCAGCGCTAACGCCCACTTCACAGCGGTGGAGTGTTCAAAATCCATGAAAAGCGTCAGTGCTGCTTTTGATCATAAATTCGTGCTCTTTTATCCATTCCGTATTGATAAACGATCCAGGCGTCGTCAACGTGCAATCACTTGCATTCGCGGATGCATTTTCAAGCAATGACGTATAGATGCATATTCAGTACCTCTATCTGCTAATCGCTTGTTCGAAAAAAGGGGCTGATTCGGTTTTAGACGCATTGCCGCCATGTTTAAATAGAAACTCTTGCTTTTGAAAAGAAGTTGAGAAATAAATTACACATTATTAATAAATTGCATAGGCATATTCCGCGCACTCGTCGAAAGGAGGACAAATGTGTGTCCGGCGCGAGGTTGCGCCGGACGGAGGACAAGGGTCTCAAAATCCGGATAGTCCGGCGAAAAGGAGGACGTATGGCCACCCTACTACAGACACAAGGCTAATACTTCACTTCCACAGCTTTGTTGCTTTAAAATACAAAAAATGTCTAGTAAGAACAATGTTGCATTGTGCCTACACTTATAACTCGGATTGGCAGACGTTCGTGAGGGAGATTGACAACCTGTGGTACTCTTTCCTCAGCACTGCCATACCCACTACTTGAAGCTGGCCATTAATAAAGATCGACTTGTATTTGACGCTGCTATAAATCAGTTTCTGATGTCGAAGTCTTCAAAAGAAAACGATATTTTGAAGCTCGCAGCAAAGAATAGCGATATTACGCATTGCTTCTTACGTGGCTCAGCGGTACCATCAAAGTTGCAAATCTTCGTAAAGCAGCCATATTTTCATTGCTGCCAGACAGTTAAGTGCCAGGACTAAGGACGAGTGTGAGAAACTTCAATCGATCTTCAATAATTCCCTTTACAAAAGCTGATGAATAAAGTGTAGCAATCCATGATATATAATATAATTTAGTATAGTAAATTGCGATAGACTAAAATTTAATACAGCATGATGTGCATTACTATACAATCTTCTATAATAGAACATACAATAGAATATGACAGGATATAATCTAGCATAGTCTTACTCTCCCAAGACCGCCTTAGCAACATCAAGAATCACCATTGCATTATTTACATTATCGATTGTCAAAGACCATGATACTCAGGCATTCAGAAACAAATAGCAAAGAAGCACGGGTATCTGTGGAAACGATAGTGATTAGAATATCAATAATAACAATAGCAAGCTCGGTGCATGCGCAACACATCAGATCATATCGTTGAGATCATGAAAAAATTCATCACATTTTCCAGCGAATATCCCTGTCGTTGAAATACGAATAACAAATTCTTTTGTAGAAAGAAAAAACAACAATTCGCGTAAGTTTACAGGAAATATTTCGATGATAATTGAATGCTTTCAACCAACACAAAAATGTTACTTCTTAAACGTGTAAGACGGCAAAAATAAGCCAATCCATTCATTTTGAATTCTATTTTAAAATCCAAAGACGTCGCACAGTTCCTGCTATTGTGTATTTGTAAATGTGTGGGAGCGAAGATGGCTTCGCAGACCAAACGCAGATGCGCATACTCTAGCACAGTGCGGGCACTGCGGATCAGCTTTCGTTTTTTGAGCAGCAGCGTGACGCGTGATGCGACGGTGCTCTGCATTTGTTTTCCATTCCCCCATGTAGTGTGCAAGACCAGACCTACATAAAGCTCTCCAAAAGTTCTTCGTGTTTGCCTTGCTCTCGAGCGCTTATGGCTTGAGATTGCACCTGCGCAGGACGCTTTTGATATGGTCAGCGCTGATGTCTGAACAAATATTGTATGTTGTGATCGAGCTATTGATGAATGTTAATCTGCGGTTTGCTAGATGTCTCTGTATTCGAGGAATTTTTATGAGACGATGAAGAGAATCGGGATTGGCCTCATGTACTTCTAGTACATACTGGCCACTGTGTACTATACACCCTGCCACCTCTCTCGATCCCGCAAGCATATGCGAGCACCAACACACGCACACGTCCTATCTCACTAGTCCGTCGCCCCAAGTCCATACAGACACGCCTAGATGCACTCAAAGTGTCTACTTACAGAAAGACAACGCTTGTAGCTATCTGAGGTTTTGGAGGCACAGTGAGTTAGTCCAGCTTGCGAGTGACAAGACAGTTTTCATCTATTTACAAGTCTCGAATTTGTGCCTCTTTTGACTCGATTAAGCCACCAATTCCAAAGAGTATTGCAGGTGTTGCACTTGAAGCAGGTTTTGCAGTTCTTGCCTTCGGCAATCGACGTTTTGCATCAACAGCTGGTCGACATCGACAAGCGTGGCATTGCAACTCTAAGCTCAACAAGATATATGTATTCCCGCCGGAGCTCACCTATGGCGTTGCATTAAAATTTCTTGCTGAGAACACTCAGTCCTCCACAAAAGGCCCACGCCACATCAAAGCGCATCAGCGTTCTAGCAGAGCTACGAGCACGTTCGAAAACCAATTAACCTGAGGAAATCGAACAGTTGCCAGATTCGAAAGACGAGGGACCAGTTTTTGATGAGGTTGAGCGCAAAGTTTGGATGGACGAATGCCAGAAGCTCAAACAAGGGGGGTAATGCTTGGAGGGACATAGCGAACGCGTACGTCCATGCGAATCCTTCTTTCATTAATTCTCAATTGTCTTTGGACGAGCCAGCTGAGAAACTCAAGGACATAGCGTACAAATATTTTGTTCAATAGCGTTGGAAGCAAGCGCAATCCAGGAAACGAAACCAGGGACATTGCAAAGCATTATGATCTCACCCGAATCTTCTCCGTTAGTAGCATGGCCTAAGAGGACCTGGCATACGTGATAAGAGAGAGCCAGGGTTCATGACAATAGCTTTACTATATAGTAATAGATAAACATGCAGTTGCAACATTCGTTTAGAAGTTTGAGAAAGAAGGGAATTATTATAGTCATTAGCACTATTATTATTAGCATAATCTCCATGAAAACAATTATCACAGATATATCGCTGGCAAGAAGAGCGGACATTCAAACCTAAATCTGGTTTGAAGATCCTGCACATTGCCCCTTCATCTCTTTCTGAAACGCCCGTGGTTACTGCTAAGTCCGCAATATTTGAGACCTAATGCAGGTCGTTTTTCAATCCTGCGACTCAAAGAGTCAATGACTAGAAAGCACCACCTCACAGAATAAACCATACTTCCGTATGTCGATCGGTGAAGAATCACTGTGCGTTAGCGTGGCTCAAACACATGGCTCACACCGTCCATTTCAAGGTCTGCACCTGAACTCTGTCTGTCAACTCGAATGGAACGGTAAATTCAGTCACAACAACCCTGGACTCTGACCTAGTCCTCCGCGCAAGACTAGATCCAAATTTGGTTATGTCAACCTCCACTGAGATAGTTCCTTTTGCCCAACATCGACAACCGACAAGGTGTCCTCACCACCTAGGCAAAAAATTAGCAACTCTCACATTCTTGCAATACTCATAAAGTTAAGATAACTTCTTTTTCCCAAGCCTTCCAACCTCTGCGACTAAACATGCCACTTGAGGTTGTCGGAAAGTGTATGCCGGTAGATCTGGAGGCTGCACGTCCCGCCAATTCAAACGTCAAGAAGAGGACCAGAAAATTCAGCCACCATGAAGAAAAATACTGCACAAAACCTCGTTCGTTGAAGATGCCGCGAGGACCTATTCCGACACTCAACAACAATTACACATTCTCCGATTTTCAACCTATTCTCAACTTCAATTCACACCTCCCTTCCACATTTTGCTACCTTAACTGACGTGCCACCGATCCGAAGTCATATTCATAGAAATCTGCATTGGACTTAGCCCTCCACCCACATCGTTTTGCCACACTCCATTTCCCTCAAAATCCAATACACGAACCGCAAAAGAGGCAAAAGAGGCAGTATAGTTACTAGAAGTAGTAGTAGTAGTAGTAGTAGTAGTAGTAGTAGTAGTAGTAGTAGTACTAGTAGTAGTAGTAGTTGTTGTTGTTGTTGTTGTAGTAGCAGTAGTAGTAGTAGTAGTAGTAGTAGTAGTAGTAGTAGTATTAGTAGTATTAGTAGTAGTAGTAGTAGTAGTAGTAG
>QQSS02197454.1:0-12473 GCA_003687565.2 Craspedacusta sowerbii
GTGCTTTTCTGCTGATCTTTGGGCGATGTGCTTTTCTGCTGATCTTTGGGCGATGTGCTTTTCTGCTGATCTTTGGGTGATGTGCTTCTCTGCTGATCTTTGGGCGATGTGCTTCTCTGCTGATCTTTGGGCGATGTGCTTCTCTGTTGATCTTTGGGCGATGTGGTGCTCTGCTGATTTTTGGGCAATGTGGTGCTCTGCTGATCTTTGGGCGATGTGGTGCTCTGCTGATTTTTCGGCGATGTGCTTCTTTGTTGATCTTTGGGCGATGTGCTGCTCTGCTGATCTTTGGGCGATGTGCTTCTTTGTTGATCTTTGGGCGATGTGCTTCTTTGTTGATCTTTGGGCGATGTGCTTCTCTGCTGATCTTTGGGCGGTATGCTTCTCTGTTGATCTTTTGACGATGTTCTTTGTTGATCTTTAGGCGATGCGTTTTTCTTCTGATCATAAGGCTCGTGTTTAGGACGTGATAGAAAAATATGGCCGTTTCCCAAGACGAAACGCTTTGCTTGGTCGAGCCAATACTGCTAAAGAGGAAGAAGATCTGAAGAACTGGCCCTACAAGTTTTAGCTCGCCGAAGAAAAGGTAATTATATGATATTTCATCTCCATCTTTTCTTTGAGATATTTTTAAATATATTGAAGCGGTTTTGTCTTTGCGATCAAAGCGTTCGCAAGCTTTGGTTTCATACCGTCGTTAACAGATTCGTACGTCCTTGTCTTCAGAGGTGACATGGCGCGGTATGAGCGTAGATTTTATTAAGCGCTGTAAATGGCTGCAAGTAGTTTTTATAATGCCGCTTCTTTCGCCTGTTCTCTCCTCTGGCTTGTTTTTGATTGAGCTCTTGTCCTTGTATCATAATAATATCCATTTATATTGTGCTGCTAATGATGTTTTCGTTTTGTCTTTCTTGGCTTCCTTGTGGCTCTCTGACGGCTCACGAAGCACCTAAACAAGATTCTCCGCCTCTTTCTTACTGTGCTTCACTCTGTCTTTCAGGGTGAGCCGCAGTCCACAACTTCTTCATGCCACACGCTCAACTCTTCGCTCCCAGACGTATACTGGCGCTATCAAGGCAAAGTTTCGGATCTGCAGAAGATGAGTAGCGACCTTTCTTATGCGACTAGACGACCGAGGTGCGCTCCATCTCCAACTGTTGCCGATATTTTGCGAGGAATTCTGTTTTTAGAGTTTATAGTTGATAGTCCTATATTTGACGGATCGAGTATGTGCTGCTGATTGTATACGATATGATCTTGTTATTGCTGTTTTATTCGCAAAACCCCAGAGCTCGCAACCATATGAAAGATGTCCTTGAAGTAGGCCAAAGTTAAAGCGCAAAATCTTTTAACATTGCTGCAGCTTTGGTTTGCTTCTTGGAGTTCTGCAACGTCGGCATCCGAGTTAAGGAAGGGTCGATTAATACGTTCAATAATTGAGCTTGTTAAATCATAACAAGCGCCTCGGAAGCAAATTTGCTAGACGAAAGTCCGCTTGGGACCTTGCCACTTTTGAAATGTATTTAATAATTTTTCCGTATTGCTTTGAATTACTTTAGTCCGCTCATGAAAAATGAAATCATCCCTAATGATTTAGTTTCTTATGCAAATTCAAAATAAAGCTCGAGCTCGTCAATAAATATGAGCCGGCTCTTGACTCACTGTTAAAGCACCGTATTGACCGCAAACCCCTAACCAATATAGTTGAAGTGCCACCAAGGACTACAAGGTTTCGGACTTCGTATCGGAGAAAACGGGACGGCTCTTTAAAAAAGATCATTCGTGTAACTACGGGGCAAAGATTGGCCATAATCACGCGTAATTCCGAAAAATCTTTCGTCGTTCGCTTGGGGAAGGCAAAGATTAAATTAAAACTGATAGAACTGACATATCGGGAAAGAACTCCTATGGGAGTAATTAAGTTCTACAGACATTGTTGCGATTTATTGTTAAAGGGTTTAAGCAGTCCACTCTTAGTGAATTCAAATAAGCTTTTCGTTAGGAACGCTTTTTATTTTCGCTCGATGCGCGCAAACTACGCGGCGAACCACAGCTGAAATGAGAAAAATGTTAACTAAAGCAACCTGTGAACTGGACGCTGTAAATACTGCTCTCTGTTTACATCAAGGAGCTTATGTCTGTCCAGTTCAAAACTACAAATCTTTAAACAGTTTTAAGTTGATGAAAAAAAAATTTTCGAATGCGCTTCTAAAAAAAAAAGAAGAACGATTCTTTTCTTCTCACCCTTTTAATGGGTTCAGAAGTGGATGGCTAAGGGCTACCATAAACGGAAAATACCGAGACTAGCTGTGTCATATCAAAGGATATCAAGTCTACAATTATATAGTGCTTCTTAACTTTCTGCGTCCGTGCACAAATTCGGATACGACTTCGCCTTAAAATTTCCTTTCGTCATAAGTTTTTCATCGCTGCAAGCGCTACCGTCCTTAGCAGCAGAGAGTTGCGCAAATGATTTTGGCCTTGCGCTGAGGAACTTCTTTCGCTTGTTACTTCGTGATGACGAAGGCATCCCATCGACTATGCTTTCTACCTGAGCTCCCTGATCAATCAGGAACTTAGCCAGGTCAAAGTGGCCTGCCTTGACTGCATATTCTAAGGCCGATCTTCCATCTTTAGACAAGGTGTTGACGTCACAGGTATGCTGAATCAGCATTTTCAGGATTTCGATATCCCCGTACATGGCCGCGTAATGTATCGGCATTTTCCCGTCCTGATCAACGCTGTTCGCCGAGTTATTCGCTTTGGATAACAGCTTGAGAAGTTGATGCTCATCTCGCTCGGCTATGGATAGCTTTATTAAGGCTAGCTCCACATGTCCCCGATCGGTTGTGGTTAGCTTGTGTTGTTTCTGTGATCGCCAATAGCGTACCTCGTCTTCTTCCGCGTGTATCGCCGTTTCGCTATGCATGGCCAACCCTCCAGCTTCGCCGTTTCGTGCTGCCACAGTTTCGCTAGCTAGCATTTCGCGCGTGATTTCCTCAGGGTACGAGTTCGTTCGCTTCATGACTTGGTTCAGGTAACATAAGTCCGCTTCGGTCAGCGTTACGTTATCGCTCCGAAGGCGATGCTTGCGAAACGCAGGTAGCGGATGGGGCGCTTTTATTGTTCCCATGCTTGGCAAAGCGCTTGGAGAAGAGGTTAGAGGATCCAAAATCTTCAATGTTAAATCGGTAAAGGTCTTACGGATGTAAAATCTTGATTATCGACACCTTCCTCGCGCATCTGCCCACGGTGGTTCACGATTTGTTCTTAGACAGCCTGCATGAATAAATTACAAAATAAATTTACAACTTTTATAATCCCACCACACAAGTTTCGTTATTGCACTCAAAATACAGATGACGATTTCAAGTCACGCAAAGATATTATGGTAAGTCGTGCAGTTACATAGCTTCATGCTTTGTTTATAGTATATATTTTTTTAAACTTCATATATTTTTTCAATTTTATATATAAAATATATGAAGTATATATAAAATATATTATATAATATATATATATATATATACATATATATACATATATATACATACATATACATAATATACATATACAAATATGGACCAAGCAGAATACATAACAGCAGAACATGGAGAACAAACTACACAAAATATTTATATAGGCTTCGAATTTGAAATGGGCGAATGTAACAAGATTAATGTCGCATTAACGCTTTAGCATCCGACAGCAAACTTCATAGCTAATATATGACCAAAGCCAGTCGCTAAAAGTTGAAAACTTAACAAACCTGACGAGCAAAAAGTAAAACTCAGCCGCTCTTTTAACTCAACTAATTCAACTGGTGATGCGCCTTAGACGCTGTGCCTGAAGACTTGGCATGGCAAGCGACTTTCACAATTCACTTCTGCATTCACGCCGATCTTTACGACCATCGATTATCTTACGTTCCTCCTAATGAGGCAGCGGTCGAACGTCAAGATTAATGAGGCTGCCCCAAAAACGTCATCGAGAGGTAAGCCATCCGTTTGCAATCTTGCTCGTTCGGGCAATATGCGTTTATCATTGAAGATAAGTCGCGAGTTGAAGTATCTAATTATTGTTCTTATCTGTTGTCCGTTAATTTAGATGATTAAATTTTGCCGCTCAAACCCCACACGGCCCCTCCCAGTCATCTGCCTAATGAACCCGATAAATTACGCGCAGTGATGCAGACAGCATCTCCTACGGTCTTGCCATCCTTTTCTGCGTGGTTAAAAATAAGGACTTTAATTATGAATGTAACCATCTGTCTCCATACATCACTCATAGCTTGTTCAATCGTATCGGTCTCTACTAAAATACTCAGCACTTATAGCCTGTTTAATCATATCTGTCGCTGCTACGCACTGATCTCTATAATAACTAATCACTGCTGCTACGACACCTAGTGCCCATAGGTCATTTAATTATCTGTCTCTCCTACGACACCTATTACTCATTGTTCATTTAGTCATAGATAAGCAGCGTTTGCGCCAGCCTGCCTTGCGTATCTTCCATAATTATACCGCTCACGTGGATTCTTCCATTAACAAACGAAATATGTGATCATGAATCTAATATCAAAATGTTCATGTACAGATCGACTTTTAATAAATCATGCCAAGGAATGTAATTTCAGTACCGTAAAGGTTCAACATAATATGCCAAGCTGTCAATAAATTGGATTCTTGGAAAAGATTAACTTGTCTGTGGAACATGACTTATCAAAACTGTGCTTCGATCTGATCTAATAATTTAACCGTACTTAATTGTTCCTGAGTGACTAATTATCAATAATTTCGACCCGAATTAAATATCTGAAGGCTTGCAATTGTGTTTAATTTTAGCAAAATTAGATAAATTAATTTTGTTTTGAGAGAATTTTATTTGAAGTTGCAAGAGTAGCTTGACTAAACATGAGGAAATTTGTATAGCTATTATGAAAAGTCGCAAAATCCGGATGCAGAAGTACCTCAGAAGAAATCTGAGTTTCCAAAATTTGAAAATGTTTATTGACACGAATTTTCTTGGCAAGTGTCACGTCTGTTTAAACACTGCCGACTAACAAACACCTGATTCCTGATAAGTGCGAGGTTATCTGTGATGCTGAGCAAAACACAAAATTTGCTGATTTAATACACATCGAAACCACTGTTGTTTTTCCTAGTAGCAGCTAAAAATTTGGTTTGCTGCTCTGTGCAAAACAGTCACTTACCGCAACAATTACGGTTTCCAAAATATATGTAATTGATCTCCTTTCCAACACGAATGTTATGAATCATGGAGCCTATTCGAAAGGATATCGGCTGCAATGCGCTTTCCAAGCTTTAAGTCTGTCAACGATGTAAAACTGGCTGAGTTCTTGGAATTCGGTAACAGAGCGCTGCCGTGCCAAAAGTTATGGGCGACTTGGAAGTTTTGTACTTAGAAAAGAAAGCGTTTAATATAAGGCAAATAATATAATAGAGATCGACGCAGTTTCTTGCTAGAGACAAAAGTCTCTAAGAGGTAATTAGAGAAGTTCCTGATCATCCTGGTACGGTCGTGGCCTCACGCACAACAACCTATGGAATCCTTCGTCTGCGAGCAAGCGTAAACTATTGTTTGGCACCATGCCAATTTGAAAAAAGGTCTTTGAATTTAGAGATAATCGACCAAGATTATCAACCTGCAGGCGTAGCGAAGATGCAAAGATAATGTAGATTCATGCGAGATTTAGGTAGGACTTGAATGTCTATGTTCAAGCACCCTGTCATGGCAGTAACCTTGTTATGTGAACTTGGCCTAGCGAAGTGGCTAGCTAGCTACTTACTGGCTTATGCAAATTGTTTATTTCAAGGAACATGTCGGTGTTCTGCGTTACGCAGGGGCCTGGCTGTTGCATTTCGGAGATATAAGCGTTCACTATATATATAGTGATAGATATTGTATTGATATATAGGTATAGATATTGCCGAAATAGCCTGATGACAATAAATATCCATCCATCCATCCATCCATCCATCCATCCATCCACCCATCTATTAATCCATCCATCCATCCATCCACCCACCCACCCATCCATCTATCTATCCATACATCCATCCATTCATCCGTATAGTTTGCATCCATGTATCAAATGCTATTAGCAATTAAGTGCAATATTTAGGCTAAGCTTTATTAATATGAAGGAGTATATGTTTGAAATCAAGGTAGTGAAATCGGAGAACCTCGCCGAGGGTTAGGAATACGAAGCGAAATCACCTTGCTACGCGTCAGCATCTGGTCAACACAAATACTTCCTACAGATGTTGATAATTTTACTTGCCAGAACTGCGAGTCATCCCAAACGCTTATTCAGAGCCATCTTGTTGCGAGTTTCTTCGTCAAAGAATCGCTCTTGGTTCGCACCTCACTTAGCACGCTGCTCGTTCAAATCCACTGCTAGATATATTGATAACATCCATTTGGGTTTTGCTATTACGACGTCGGAGCCTGACTTGACAGCCATGTTTATGGTTTACCTAGCAACATCCGATACTGCGCGATCCGCTTTCAGGCGATAATCTACGGAATGAAGTCGCAGACTTAACATTTAATCAAGGCATCTTAAGGCAGTTCTTCTCACAGATCATCTTCTTCTATAAGAAGGAAGTTGGTCAGTGGAATGCTCTTCTGTGTGGAGTAAATTTAGAGATTTAGTGACCTGTGTGTCTGGAGAAAATCCCGGTATATCAGATTTATTTGTTTACGGGATCCAATTAATCATAAAGATCGTAGCGCTAGTTTGTTCGCTAGCTGCACAGGATCGCACTTGGGCGTGTGTGTGTGATTGTGTGTGTGTGTGTGTGTGTGTCTGCGCGCGTGTGTGTGTCTGTGGGTGTGTCTGTGGGTGGGTGGGTGTGTTTGTGTGTATGTGTGTATGTTTGTGTGTTTGCGCGTGGGATATGTACCGTGTAAATTTACCATGCATAATGACATTTTCGTGGTCTACGTAAAACCATTAAGCGACTGATAAATAAACTTATAGTTTACAACAAAAGCAATTTAGCGGATAATTCAATGCCCTTGTTTGAATCTGTCTAATGTTTATTAAATTTAAATTGCTGAAATGTATTTGAGGCCCATGTACAAGTTTCTTTGAAACTTATTCCGCTGAAGATTTATTCCTCAAAGAACCCGTCAAGATGAGGCCGTGAAGGATTCTAAGGACCGGAAGTAGTTTCAAGATTTGCTTCTTCAAGCTACGCTTGCATCAACGCCTACAAATTATCGTATTGTATCGTTAGACATTTTAACGCGCAGCGCATTTGTTTTAATGTTAGTAATGGCCAAGTCTCTTGCTAAACAGAACTAAATATCTCAACCCTGACGCGACAATGTTATTGGAGGGGAAGGGGGGGGGCTGTGGTTAGATTTAGAAAGAAATAGTTTTGCTCAAAACGTTTTTTTTCCAAAGTCTTTCAGTATTTCGTCTGCTATTTATCACAAGCTCCCGGCTCGGAGGTGTCTAGCATGCGAAGTATTATCAAATATTCAGCTGTCACCTACATCGAAGCATGAATGGCTTTCAAATGTTTGAATGCACCACCATTGCTGCTTGAATAGGATGCTTGAGAAGTTCTCGAGTCGTTGATGCCATCTGCTGCAAGTTCTTCTAATTCTGAAGTCAAGCGACTATAAGGAACTCGGGGACTGGAGAGAGTCAACACCCGTCGCTGGTAGCAACAGGAAATTCAAAAACGTGGATTCCCATGATTGGCAATGTGGCAGCAATTCAGTTCTGCTCCAAGTGACATGGCGCTTCCATGGCAACCTGAAAGCAGAAGCGGCTGCCGTTGGCAACGTAATTAATATTTATTGTGATATATATTCACTAGTGCGATGGATGGAAACTGTCTAGTCCTGAAATCGACTCAAGAGTGGCTAGCTCAGAGCTTCGTGAGTGCTATTTAGAGGCTTACAGACTTGATTTTAAAAAACATTGCTGTTGATTTTAACCTACGCGCTTCTAAACATTAAACTGCTTGGAAAATGAGCAAAATGTTGAGCAGGACAAGCCAGAAGATTATTGACCACAATCTGGAGGCGATAATCAAGAACCATGTCCAATCGGCACAAACTCTCGAGGAAATCGTTCTTGATCTTCATGAGTTTCCTCAGCTTGTACCCTACCAGATTCTCAACCACCGCTCGTTCGAGCCATTCCTCTTCAGCATTCTGAGAATTTTGGATTTCCATACTCCCAGATTGCCGCGAGTGGCCGGAAACGCCGCGTACGTGTTGGGAGCCCTTCTCGATACCGAGGGTCGGTCTAAGGTGATGGATTGCTTGTCTGATCCAGAAAGAGTTGAAGAAGTGCAACACTGCTTGCCAAACTTGGCAGCTCTCCTCGAGACATTTGACCTGGAAGCAATGACCAACGCGTCTGGAACCGCGTCTGTGATCTTTGAAACGGAAGAAGGGCAGCAGTGGGCACTCGGCCAGCCATCGTGCGACTGGCTGCTACTGACGCTGTCCAGATCACTACTAGATACCGACATGTGGGTTGCTAGTAACTGTGCGCTGACATTAGCAAGAGCCACGACATCCGACCAAGGCTTGGTACGGATTCTCGGCCACAAAGAATCTGATTTCATTCTTATTCAGCTTATATTGAGCTTAGGGGTGGACAGCGAGGGACGTGGAATGAATGCTGCCTTCGCTCTAGCTCATATCGCCGACGTCGATGCTGGAATCAGTAGACTGGCGGAGTTCAAGGAGTGCTTGGACCTGACATTGGGGCTCATCAACATGGTAAGGAGTGCCGATGACGGATGTAGGAAGAACGCAACCTTTTGTCTCAAGGCCATGTCCAAATGGTCAATCGGCCAAGACCGCATTATCGACGATCCAGACATCAAACAACTGATAAAACTTCTGTGCGTCTTGCTCACCTGTGGAGACGAAGATCTTGCAAAGATGTCGGCCACCATTATCAAAAATATCGCTCAGAAGAAAGATGGCTTCGTTGTATTGAGAGATAATGCAGGTGTCAAGTCAACGTTGGAGCATGTGTTGTCGCAGATGGCAATTAGCGAAGGGTACCGAGTTGAAGCGTCGGCTGCCCTTCGCTCCATCATGTTAGATCAACCCCAACCTCCCATGCTAAAAGTTGTTGATGCCCATACGATAATTGCCAACTGGCAGGAGGCTGTTTCAAAGACGGGAGCAGAGGTAACTTACGAACTCATTTGCGGCGATGAGGTCGTCTACACAGGACCCCAAACGTCATTCACAGTGAGAAATCTCGCGGAGAGAACGGAGTACGAGTTCAGAGTGCGGGCTTACACAAAGGAAAACGAAGAAAGTCTAACAAGCGACTCGAGCACAGCGCAGACCTTTCGTGCCATATCTAGCCCACCGAGAGATCTCAGGGCCGTCTCCGTTACGGCCTCTCAGATTAAAATCGTCTGGGAGGAACCATCGAAGATTTGCGGCATTCTAAAAGGCTACTATGTCGAGGAAGCAGGTGCAGCGCTTCGATATGAGCCGGTCTATACTTATCACATAGCTAGCAACCTTGACCCAGACAAAGAGTACTCGTTCCAGGTCTGTGCTGTCACCCAACGAGGGAAGGGAGAGACGGCCAGCATCACGGTGCGCACGCTGAGGAGCGACTTCTACGCACCCACCAAACCACAACTGATGGCCATCGGCAAACACGAGATTGTCTGTACCTGGAACGCCCCGATTGCCCCAATCGGACGCATAAACGGCTACGAAGTGCTTTGCAACGGCAAGTCGGTCTACTTTGGAATGAACAAGCGATGCATGGCAAGCATGTTGAAACCAGGTACCAAATACAAGTTTGTTGTTGTTGCGTGGACCAGCGAAGGTCGTTCCGAAAGTGAACCGTCCTACAAGAAAACATCCTCTGCGCAGAAGAAGCCTACTAAGAATGTAAAGAAGCCGTGGAAGAACAAGGACGAGCTAATGAAGTGGCTTGACTCTACCGAGTCCTATGACTTAGGAGATCAAGGAGCCACAGATGATGACGAATCTAATGCAGCCGAAAACGTGGCCACCGAAAAGGTAGGCCAAAATAAAAAGCAACCAAACGGAGACCAGGTACAAACTCCCGATAGCCCGCCGCGTGACAAAACAGCGAGAGACAGGAAGACCCCACGTGATAAAACCCCGCGTGACAAGACCAAACCGACGATACGTGAAAAGGTCGATGGTGATTCAGATGACGGGGGTACTGGGAGCAAAAGATACGATGATTTCTCCAAGGAAGATGAGGGGAAGTCAGAAGTGGAGACAGCGGATAGTCTCGCCAATGATCAGGAAAATATCCAGTTCGAAGATGAATTCAACGAGTCTCATATCGAAGGCGATCAAAAGAGCTTGCAAAGCGAGCCAACAAGCGAATGAAAAAGATGAAATTGAACAGTATTTATTTGAACCTATTCCCTTGTGCGTGAGTGTGAGCGCGGTATTCGCTATGTAACTTTTGAATGCTTTCTATACCAAGGTTCCGCCATGTTCGTGCCAAGTGCCAGGTGGTAAAACATGTGCATAATCGCATAATTACTTACGTCTCACGCCAGTCGGGCCCTTATTTGGTAGAAATAGTTGTGAATGTCAGAAGACAAGGCAGCCACCCAGTTGCTTCCTGAATAAATCATAAAGTGCAAGAAACTGGTTTGAATCGTTTTCGGATTTGCTTTTCTTCCTTGGTTCGCTTGGCTCATGAACTTCGTATTTATTTATTTATGCCAAGCAGTTTCGGCTACAGTGATATCAGAATCGCCAAGGTTTTGTTATTCTTCTGATTTCTATATTTATCTCTCTAATTATGAGCTCACGATGTTGAGCGCTTCTTGATGAAAGCACGCTAATTCTGTGTGTTAGTTATAAGGGCTAACGAGAAACAAAGTCTATCATGCCGTCGGTCGATTGTTCTTGTGAAATTAAAATTAAATTGTAAATTAATTATTTTTCTTCTTTGTTGGCTTTTACGTTCGTATCGCGCATGGTAATCTCCGATTTTCTGGCGTCCACGTAAAGATGCTTCATGACGTAACTCGTCGTCGTCGTCGTATAACGAAGGCTTCGCAAGCTTTCAGGCCGAGCAGCGCGCATGCGCAGTGATGTTCCGGCGAGCACGGTTTCTCCATAGGGAATCAAGAGAGCGGTTTATGTCCACATGGCATGAAGGGAAAACCCACCTGGGGTAAAAACGCCGCATTTTGTTAAGTCATTGTTGTTGATTTGGACTAACAAGTTTTCCATGCCTATTCTTAATGGTTATTTATGAGAAGGTCTTTGGCTTTCTGGGAGAACCATGCCATTCATTTAGAAACATATATATGAATTGGTTTTTGTGGGACTGTGGATTACGATGTTTATTTATAATTATCATTGAGGAAATCAATCCTTGAAATGAGCTGAGCGAGAATACGGTAGCTTACTACCCGTGTAAGCCAAGCTTCGTTTCTGATGTCACGAGCTACTATAAACATACGATCTAAACCTTGCGAAGAAAATCTGATCAGAATATCTCACAGGAAAAAAACAACAAACAGCGAAAGGCTTATGTCCTTGACCGTCTATTTTAAACTTTTAGTCTTATGTTAGCTTCTGAAAGTCAGAAAAACGTGGGTGATGTACAGATTTGTAGTCACATGAAGCTAGATGGAGAGCAACCCAGCAAAGGGATACTATCTCTATCCTAATAGGCTTCAAATATCAAACTATGCCATCAACACAAACACATGCAATGATAAGATGCACCACTAGTTCAGTATTTGCATGAACTAGTTAGAATGTGCGAAATTCGTAAATGAACAGCCATGTTATGCAAACAGACGAAAGCTTCGAAGGTAAGACCCCGTGTATTGGCAGGTGATTTCTCACGAAGAAGTGATCAATTTTGGAAAGGGGAAACGTTTGCTGCAAGGTTCCGCAAACTTAAAGGCAGCATAGCAGAGAATATGAATCAGTATTTATTTTCATCTGTAAGTATAAGGAGAGGCAGATAAATAGGCAGAGAATATATCGGTAATAAGTGAAGAGGGTCAACAAATTAAAATCACGCGCATGTTCAAGCGATACGATGACGATTGCTCAACGTCATATGATTTTATAATATGCTTTTAATCAAAATCTGTTAATGCACTAGTAATTCACTTGGTGACAGCGAGTTGCCCTCTGTTCACTTGGCCGATGGCATTGCTTATGGAGGTCACTTTGGTAAATTCGTTGATGTTTTCAATGGTCTTGTTGGATTAAACTTGTTAGTTAGCATTGGTACGGGAGGGCACCTTGCCCTTCTAATACGTACTGCCCTGTGTACTATACACCCTGCCCCCTCTCGATCCCGCAAGCATGCGCGAGCACAAACACACGCACAAGTCCTATCTTACGGGTCGCTCACCCCAAGTTCATACAAACACGCCTAGATGCACTCGAAGTGTCTACTTACAGACAGACAGCGCTTGTAGCTACTT
>QQSS02197465.1:0-12472 GCA_003687565.2 Craspedacusta sowerbii
AGAACCATGCCATTTTTGCGTACCTGATCTGGACTGTTAATGACTTTCTCTATATATGTTCTGTAGATATTATCAGTATGTATTGTTACTTGTGGTGAAACAATAAATGAAATGAAATCAATGAAATCAATGTTTATAATGAGTAAAAATGCTATGTGCATGTGCAAGTAACTTATAGCATAGATGCGGATACGTAAACGAGCTGCAACTCCTGGCAATTGAAGGAAACTCGCTGAATAATTCCTTAGAAATCGCTGTCTATCGATCCATCTCGCCGATCATGTCCGAAGGAAATAAATCTAAATGATGCGAAAACTAGTCAGTCATGGTACAGATTCATACAGAAACACCCTTCATGATCTTCCCCCATCTAGTGCGGTGGGTCACACTCAACATGGCTGCCGTTGTTTTGGCTGGCTTCAAGCGAAGTCTTAAGATGCTCGAAGATGATGCGGTCTTTCTTCGGATCACTGGCATAAACAACGCATTCCAAGAAATCTAGACTATATAATTATTTCTTTCCAGCAAATGCTTCAACCCGCCCAACACTGAAAAGAATGCAACGGGCGATTTTGATAGTCTTTGTGCTATTTTAACATTAATATCAAGACTGGATTTAAGATCTTAGTTCAACCCTCTTCCGGAGCATCGCTTCGTTCGTATTCAAAATTGGAAACAGTCATTCTTCAGAGTCGCCAACTGTTTCGTTAGAAACTCATATTGCTTTGCAACCTTCGAAGTTCATCAAAGCACCAAAAAATCAAGGCATAGTCGAGTGACAATAGATAGAAGTCATGTGTGTTGCAGGTCGAGACGAACAGGTGGAGCGCCCTGGGCTTTGTGAGGATTTTACGGCTTTTGTTTGCATTCTTGTCCCGCTTTGAGGTAGGATTTCAAACCTGGATGGTCACTGGTGATGTTCGCATTCACGTTAAATTTTCATGTAGATGTGTGAAGTGATTATGGGAAATGTATGTCTTGATAGGGTTATGAGCTCGGCGGAGTTCATTGTCTAATTAAATCTGCATGTAAGCTCTTCGGCTACATGCCAGCTTTTGTGAATCCTTTTAATATAATAATTACAACGCAACCTGCTCATTGTTTACGTAATCTATTTGATGCCAATCTTGTGCTACGTGTTTGCACACCAGCAGTATGCTCCCCGCTTGCCCCCAAGGCTTTTTTCAGCAGTGCTTGCCAGCTGCCCAAGGCTGGCTGATCCAAAGAATACATTTTTGCCAGTGTTTTCTGTGGACACATGAATGAATGTCCCACACTCCTAAATTGTATTATTATATAAAGTTTTATGATATTTAATTGGTATGATGTCCTATTGCATAGTGATGCTTGTGATGTTCTAGCTAATTAGGTCTAAAAGTATTTGGCTACCATTTAAATGTTCGAAAAATGTGCTGGTGCTGCTGCAGTAAAGATGTGACCCCTCGGTTAGTTGGATATGAATCCTGTCCTGAGTATTTGATGGGAAATCAATTTGTCCTGCAAGGTTATCGTGTAGGATTTTCAAAAAGTCAGTGTCTTAAAAGGTATCCAAATTTTTTGTTTTTCTTTTCATATGCAGGATTTCACTTATTTTTTCAGATCCAAGAATCTGCAGTGTCATGCCCGTTCTTCTTTTATGTTTTATGAAGCAAACATTCCATTGAGGTGCTTCTCATGGGTATTTGTAACATGAAATAATGTGCATTATGTAGAACATACAGTTTAGCAAGTTACTTTTGCTGTGCTATAGGTACCCATGGTAATTATGCTCATTTTAACATTGTGTTGTTTCTTCTAGTTTAGTGGTCCTTAGTAATGAAACCGTTAACATCTGGACTCATATGCTTGGTTCTGCTTATTTTGTCTACCTAATTTACTACATAAATTGGAGTTATCTCTACAAAGTTAAAGGCACTGGCATCCCAGACCATGTTATCATGACTTCATTTTGCTTGTGCTTTTTGGTATGTTTTGTTTGTGTTATGTCAAGTTTATAATTTTTGATTCTCATTTTCTGGTGTTTTGAAAGTTTCATGTATCATGATTAATTGAGTTTCATTTTTACGAAAAAATGATATGAAGCACCAGAAGGTGAAGCTTTTGTCTTTTCTAGCTTGTAACTTTTTGCAATTCATTGCTTGAAAAGTGTTTGTTATCTGAGTATGCATATCTTTTCAGGTTTGTCTTTGCCTGTCATCTGCTTTTCATGCCTTTGGTTGTCACTCTCGCTACTCATACAGAATGTGGTTGAGGTTAGATTTAACTGGAATAACTCTCAGTGTTTGGGGCTGCTACATTCCATCAATATACTATGGATTCTATTGCTTCCAGGTAAGTCTACATTTTTATTTGTTGCTGAAATAGAGAAATTATTGCCTACATCAAGAACATATTCATGGGTGACTCATGCTAGCCTTATGAAACTTTTTTCATGTATGACAGACTTCATGAATAGCAGACTAATCAATGATAACGTTCACTGTCGTTCTTTTATTTGATACAGCACCAACATCACTTTTCTCACATGACCTGTCAAATGCCTTAAGGAGCTGGTATTGAGTACATTAAGTCTGGTTTTGTTCCATGTCTTCTATTACATGGCCACGCCTGTGCGCATTTCTTGTAGGTCCTCTTGTCAAGCGTGTTTCTATATCACATCTATGCTTTTGAAACGCTTTACTTAACTAACCATTGCACTGCACTCAAGAAGTGCCATGTGTAGTGGGATGTACTACACATTTTGTTTGCTGCTGTGGTACTGCTTTCTATGTAGCTCGTGGACTGGTGATTAACCCATAGTATGTAAATCTATCTAATAAAATGTTATATGTATTGTGTACGTATTTATATATATATATGTCAATTGTAGCTGATATGATCATTTGACTAATAAGATCTTTGCTGTTCCTTTAGTTTTGGCGTCACTTCTATACTGGTTCTGTAGTACTGGTCATGTTGTTAAACATGATGTTCCAGAATTGCTATCGGACAATGCATAATCGTCTTGATCTACTGCGAATTTCGTTCATGGTTTTTGCGGTGCTTGTGGGGATCTGCCCCGCTGCTCACTGGGTTGTCTTGTCGGGAGGTGTTCAGAGCACGATAGTTCAGGTTTGATGAGATTCGCGTTTATTCGATCTATACTTGTTCATATTCTGAATTCCTATTCGAGCATTAACGCGTGATCTTTCTTGATACGTATTTTGAATGTCTTGCTGGTGATCTGGTGAATTTTCATTAACTCTGCTTTAACTAGTAGTATCGGTGTCTTTTCGGTTGGGGTTGGTCCTGTATGTTTTTTTTTTTCCTGGGAATTCAGTTGCCTGTACACAGGTCGGAATAAGGCGATTGGACGAAGATTCTTTGTGTGCTTGTTTGCGGCAGAAGATATTTCACTTGACTTTCTAACTGGGCATCAGATGTTCCAAATTGTTGTGATTGCTTACTTGTGTTTGGAATGGCTTGGTCTGACTCTGATCTCGCCAGGTTGTATTCGTTTTACGATTGTCGGGATTTCTGTTGTTTTGAAGCAACTGGTTCAAAAATCGGTGTAAGAGACTTGCGCTCGATGGTGTATGTAATTGCGCTTAATCGGCTAGCAGGTTCCGTGGGACCATGTCTTACATTAGTTGCAAAGTTAATTGTTCTTTTCTGTACGTGGAATTTTCGTAAAAAAAAGCTGTAAAGTTTATAACCTGCGGACTTGCCAAACAATCAGATTTGTGTATTCTGAGAAGGAGCTTCTTGCTTAATCTGTTACAAATGTCTGGCTTTTATTGTATCATTTTTTTTTAAAGCCAAAATCTCGGATGCTGTTGCATGCGCAGCAAGAAATTAATTTTACTGCTTTCAAGTAGTTTGTATAAAAGTATGAAGCTAATTGCCACGTGCTGTGCATGCAGAAACTAATTGCGTGCAATGTGTCCTACGTAAAATAGGTCAAATGTTTTTCAGAATGTCCTTAATCGAGTTTGGAATTATTTTCCGAAATTTTAATTTCTAATTTCAGCTATTTCTTCCTCGGATTGTAGTAATGTATGGCATAGGAAGCGCGGCGTTCTTATTTTATGTTGCGAAAATTCCGGAAAGATTTTTCCCCGGTTAGTAAAAGTTTTGCGTCTATATTTTATTTTGTGGTGACACGGTTTGTGACTCTAGAGTTGTATGCTCGTGAGTTGGGAGTCTTGTAGTAGCGGGTAGCTGTGCTGCCGCAAGCTGGTCATGTTTTATCGTAAGAGAATTTGCGTAGGTCTGCATATCTTGTTTATGGCGTCTGTCTCGTTAATGACCTCTGTCATGTCTCGTTAATGTCCTCTGTCGTGAACTAGACGCATCTCTGATTTGAGTCGATTTAATGCTGTATTTAGTTGCTGTAGCTCTGTTACGTTAAAAACTGTTTGTAGCTGTGACGTTTGTAGGCTCACCTCTTTAAACCGCTAACCCCTAGAGTTTCGTCTTCGTATTGACCAGGTTGGTTCGACTACTTTGGAGCTAGCCACCAAATTTGGCATCTCCTGATTGTCTTTGCGTTTCACTGGTGGTATCAATCCGCTGTAAGTCTGCTTGAGTTTCAATTGCTCCACAGCAAAGAATGCAGCAGACTTCAGTGAACCGATATCTCGCGAGCTTGTGTGACCCTACGTCAGGTGCGTTGGAGATTAATCATTACACTTTTAAATATCGACCCTCTTTGTTTATTGATTGCCATTATAAAACTCAACCGTGCCTCCATTCTTCCGACCCAAGTCACGTTTGGCCCTTTGTAGGGCTTATCAGTGACGCTTATGGGAGCCGCGCACGGGGGCTATTTCTTAACTTATGCTCGGTTCAAACGTCGCACTTCTGCCGCGTCGAATTAATTACATGCGGCAACTATTTCGAGCTCAACAGAGCTTGCCGATCTATCCGACTGTAGTGCGAGCATTACATTCGACGTTTGAAACGGTGTCGCATCTGAGTCGAATTCAATGGAATTACATTCGACGCGGCAGTAGTGCGACGTTTGAAGCAAGCATTAACCGATTTTAAATAAGGGCTCGTGCGATATGAGCCTGACTGTGCGCGATTCGGTAATCTTGACCACGCCAAACTTTAAAGTGATTGCCGTTAATAATCTTCATCTTTTCTTCTTTAGTCCTTAGCGGGCGGTCGAGGAAAAGGACGTCCTCTAAGCCAATACGCTGCTGCCGTTAATAATATAACCTAATAGAACCCTCTGATCAATAAACCTTCTTGTAGTTTCGATACACCCGGACGGTTCAACGAGGTAGCAATTATTTCGATTCAAGACTCTTTTCCTAATAAGCCGTTTAATTGCCTGATAGGTATTATGATGTGTAAATAATGTAGGTATATAATGTATTATGCAAAATAATTATGTAATGAAATTTGATAATAGGTTATGTGGAATAATATATAATATAATGTCCTATAATATTTAATATAATATAATATAATATAGTATAATATAATATAATATATGATATAATTTAATATAAGGTAGTATAGTATAGTTTGGTAGAATAATAGATAAGGTATAAGAAGAGTATATAACGATTCTCATGTGTGGATCTTGTTTCTGCGCCCGAGAGCAACGAAATAGAGCTCACTGTGGGCTGGCTTTCAGTTCTTCATAACTTTCATTGTGCCTTTTCTAATGCGTTCTGTTCTATGCTTAAAGTTTTTTTCTGGCCATGTTGTGTTCCGCGCATATGTCTTGAAAAGTATGGAGTATATTGATTTCAGAGCGCTGTGATTAAAATATGTTATATTGTATTACAGCGAGAATCGACTGGTGATCATTAACGATCTTCTGCATGAAGTACTAAGAAGGAATGAAGTTGGTACCTAAACGTCTGGTGCTATGTCTCTCCATAAGATTTCCAACTCTTTCATTCTGAGCTGTGTTGGCCGCAGCCTGGTTGCCAACCACGGCCAAAGTTGATGTTTGCTAATTTGCCGATCCCGTGAGGATTTCATGGTTTGTAGAAAGTTGCAAGATGGTTGCTTGACATTTGAGAATGCAATGTTTCGTCAAAGTGCCGATGCAACGTCTATCTGAGGAATGACGTGCTTTAAAAGGGATTCCTTTCTCGTGTTATCTGGGACAATTCGTTGATTCGTTTCGACTCTTAAGGTTTTGGCTGGGTAGCGCATGCTCCGCTGTAAAGGTTAGCGCTGGTTTACACATGCTCCAAAGACAGGCCTTGCTGGGTTGCATCTGCGTCAAAAAAGGGGGTTAGCTCTGCCTCAAACCTTTGTCCGCAGAACGTGTTTGCCATACGAGCCTCTTGCAGACATTTAGCGTTCATTAGCCTTCCACATACTCGACAGAAAACATCTTCGCTGGTTTGCACATACAGCGCTGGAAGGAATTTGGTTGAGTCGCGCATGCTCCGCAGAAAACGTTTGGGCAGATTTGCACATAGACCGGAGGATAGGTTTGGGGTTGTGTTGTACATGCTGAAACTTTTCGCATTGGTTTGCACATGCTTCACAGAATGTGTTTTCACTCCTTCAACCTAGAAATGCATTAGCGAAAAAGAAAATGCTTCGTGCGTATTCTTACAGAGATTTCTTCATTTGGTGTGTTGCAAATAAGACTTGACTAAGACAGCGTGAACAATCTGCAGTTGTACTGCGTTTTGCTTAAGGCGAGTAAAGATTTTACATCATTTGCGTTGTTAGGCTCATATTTTTGGCCTAATCAATGAGGTAAATAATCGGTTCGATTGTATGGCTTTCTTTTTTGCAATCATGGTGAACTTTGTAATGCCATCATCTTTGTATTTGTTGGCAGTATTTCTCATGCCCACTGTAAGTAGTCACTACATAGTCATTTTTGCAGAAGTTGTGGAATATGAAATTGAAACTTTTGGATATTCATTGGCAGAAGTTACGAAACACGAAATATAGACTTTTTAAGTTTTTTGTATGTTAGTTTCTTTGCCGGCTATGAGTAATGTCACGATCTCTGTGTGTTCTTATGTGCTAAGTAAAGAGCGAGTTCTTACCTCGACCCATTATTTTTTTAGATTTTCATAATTATTTTTATTTCAAGACAGTGGCTAAAATAAATAAGTTATTCTCTCTCTATATTATATATATATATGTATATATACATTAGTAATAAGAAGTGTAATAAATGTATATGTTTAGTAATAGTTATATAGCTTCATTGTTCATCTTTTCTATTTTATCGCTTTGCTTCGAAACCCTTCGTCCGTGCGATTTTATGATGCTAGATAGTACTCAGCTTTGGCTCTCGTTTTATGACCATTGATTTTGTCCACTCAAATTCGTGAATAAAGTTAATCGAGCCTTATCCACGGTGCGTCTCCTAAGTCTCATTTACTTGCAGACAACGGGAGCCGTTTTCATCGGTCGGATAGTTTTTTTCTTCTATTTCCGTATTTTTATCGCCCGCTCGTTGGTCTCCGTGTTCTTGCGTTGCCACTTTATTTTGTTTCTGAGCTTGCACTTGTTGTTCCTTCTATTTGTTGAAAGCTTTTTTCTCTATTGCGGTAAGCTAGATGGCTGTTTTCGATAAGATTTTAGAATGAAAGCCGATGTGTCCCACACTGTTGACTCTTTTGTGAGCTTGCACCGGCGACTGCTTGAAATCGAGCGCTCCGCTGAAATTTCGGAGACTGTCATTGCGCTTGAGAGATACAGTTTGAAGGAGCTTCAAAGCCGTGGAGTCTGTCTTGTAAAGTTAACCATCAGTGGTCAAGTCACTGGCCTGTATGGACGAACTCTTGTGACCTTCGCACCTAGTAGGTTCTGTCAGCCAAAGGGCGAGCTGCCCTTGCTACCTTCGCATTCTATATCTTCAGGTTGGTGGCACTCCTTTCCGCAATTAGCCTCGATCATATAGTATGCATACAGAAATATCAGTGTACGTTGTTTTTTTGGCATAGGCTTTCACTTACTTCGGTTTTCTGATAAGTTATCGATGTGCCATGTACACCCTGTAGAAAAGGAGCACACAGGATAAAGCCAAGAATGCTTGTTTTGAAACTTTATCTGCTTAAGCAATGTCTTTAATCCTGCCAGTGAGCGTTCAAAATATGGTAGTTACTGTAAGGGAATGCCTTTTTTTTTGCGCTCCTGTGCAGCAACCCTGCGCCCAGAGGTACGGAGAAGTTCCGAGTAAAAACTATGGGCTACAGAGCCTACGATGAGCTCCACCATATTTAGGCCTAGATTGGGATGACACCTTACGAATGATGGAATGCATTAAAGGATTTAAAATGTAAAATGTGGCATCATAATAATTTCTAAAGTGTCCGCGTTCCAGTCATAATTGTAATCAACGTCGAAGTATCTTCCTCCTCGTCAGAGCTTTGCATGTAATTTCAGTTGTATTCGAGAACTCCGAATAAATGCTGCCAAAAAGCTGTTACGAGTCTACCTGGTTCTGGTACCTGGTCTATCTGGTTCGTTTGAGTGCGGATGGTCTCTCCTAGCCTGCTGGTTCTTAAGATTGACTTAATTTATTATAGGGGATGTAGTTGGCGTCTACCTAAATGCCGCGGAGCATAAAGATCCACTTGCATCCGGCGTGGTATGGAAAGTGCGCGATGGCGAAGTGGTGGTGGCTCTAGACGAACGCTTGGATGACGGGGGTAGCGATCTGTACCGACTTATGGTGCTTGCCAACGACGTCACGCACCGCCGTCTGAAGCAGTAAGCCTTTTGATAAGTCCTTATTCTTTTCATGTCGCTCAAGTTTTAATTAAAGCCACCTGCATTCCCGCTTACTGGATGCGTCTCGCTATGACCACTGTATGACGTAGTTTGGGTACGCCGCTGAGCTAGCATTGATGCGGCGTTGTTGCGTTTCACGTGCAAATTATGGCGGACGCGGCATGGCCTGCCATAATTTCTGACTGCGTTAAAGATCCGTCTTCAGTTTTTATGCGTGAAAACTTGGATTTACTAAGGTTGATATGGTCATGGGTGCTGCATGGTCCACCAAAATTTCTGACTGCCTTTCCGATCCGTCTTCAGTTTTTATGCGTGAAAACTTGGATTTACAAAGACAAGTTTGATATGCTCACGGGCGCTTCATGGTCCACCATAGTTTTTAACTGTGTTACCAATCCGTTTTCACTTTGTATGCGCGGAAACTTGGATTTCCCAAGTTTGGTATGTCATGGCACTGCTTCTTTTTTCTCTCGTGGCGTTGATGACGCGACACTGTTTGCCTTGCCAGGGCGTTGGATGACCTCGAGCGAGTCTCAAGTGGCGACCCGTGCTTCCCGCTGGTCGAGTCGCTATTCAACAACGCCGATGTTGGTCAGACGCTGGCTTTATTCAATGGCAGGCCTTTGCAGTTCTTCAACAAGAACTTGGACGAGTCCCAGCGTCAGGCTGTTTCGTATGCCCTTCAACAGAGCAGGATAGCGGTAATACACGGGCCTCCTGGTACTGGCAAGAGCACGACGGTCACCGAGATTGTACAGCAATGTGTAAAAGTCTTAAACATGAAGGTGAGTTATTTTTATTTTTTAAATCTTTTTTTCTTATTATGCATAGAAATTAAAACTATCTATCGCTCAAGTTTTGTAATCCTTCCTGGTGCTTCTGCGAGCGCGACGACGACTTCTTCCAGCTTTAGTTGATACCAACTTCGTCCATAGAACACTGTGACAGCTTCGACTGTTCCCTTTTTAGGGTTCCGCCTAAAAGTCTGCAGTCTAAGTGCGAATGAAAGCCTAAAAACATATTCGCAACTTTGGATTTTGATTTTGACTTTTCTACTCTTGAATTTGTTTACGTTGCGTTCAAGGCGCGCCTCTACAGCGATCCTTGTTGCCTCAGCTTAAACGGTTTCTGTTGTTATGTACCGTCGACTAAAGTTTCCATTAGTCTCAAATATTAAGTTCCTAGAGCTTAGTTATTGAGTTTCATGGTGTCATTCTGATCTTGCCTAGTTTACATGCTAATTTTGGTTGCTTGATTTGTTTTTTCAACCGTAAACTTGTTTATTTGCAGTGAATACGCTAGCTCACACGCACTTGCGAACGAACGCGCATACACGCGCACATACATATACATGCGCACACACGCGCACACACGCGAAAGCGTACTGCATGATAAAACATGCAAGCGGCAGCATTTGGCATTGAATATATTGGAACCTGGTGTGGGAAAGGGTACGGGTAAGGGGCATCTCAGTCTTACTCCGCTTACCTGATGTTCTCTGGTGACACTGGACTGGTTGGAGTTCGATCTTCTACTACTCGGGCTGTTTTAGGTGCTTCTTTGTGCACCCTCTAACATAGCGGTTGACAATCTACTCGAGAAGCTTGCCCCAGCTGGTATGAAGGTAAGGGATTGGTGGAACTAATAATTCTACCTGCGCTTGCGTATGCTGATTGTATGGGGTGTGGTGTGTAGTTGCGTGTCAGCACTTGCGTCCTGGACTGACGTATGCTTCGTGCCTTTGTGTGTCTGTTTCTGTGTGTGTGTGCGAGGGAGAAAGAGAGAGAGAGAGAGATGGATAGCGAGAGTGGGTGTGTATGTTTTTTTATTTGCATCTGTGTTTGTTCCTTGCTTAACAAGGCGTTCAGTTTGCAAGTCGCGACGGATGCAAGTCAGGGTTCTTTTGGGCACTCAACGTCACTCAGATCTTAGCTCAGAGATTAGTCGAACATTCTATCGAATCGGGTTACTCTTGAAATAAGTAGCCCCTTGCTAAGGCTAAAGAGTCGCACCTTTGCACTAACGCATCCAGAAGGATGTCGCCTTTGCACGAGCATTCCCTGCGAAATTGCCGCGGTTTTCTGGTAGCCTTAGTCACTCTATGAGGCACGATAATCGCTCGTGGTTGAAATTTCGTTACTTGCCTTATTTCCCCAGATAGTCCGTCTTGGTCATCCTGCTCGGGCGATGCCTGGTGTTCAGAAGTTTTCTTTGGACTCCATATTGCTCCACAGGGACTCCAGCGACATTATCAGCAGCGTCCGCAAGGATATCTCTGAGGCGCAGGTACAATCTCTGTTGTTTGTCGTGCAAATGGCTACGAGGTCTGACTATGTTTCACATCTAGTTTGCGTATGCGAATACTACGGCCTTCAATTTGAGGACGCCTCCGTTGACTAGTGATTTCGTGGCACAGCGTGATGATCTTTGCACAGTGCTGCTCCTCCTGTCCGACTCAATGTAAAAAAGTGTGCAGAAACTCGATCAGTCTTGAAATCGCTCATTTAATCTGAAGCAGCCTCGGTACCGATGGGCGAATTGTACTCCGCCTTTTTCTCTGCCGATGTCTAGAGGAATTTCAAGAAGTGTCGTGGCAAGGGAGAAGTGATTGCCCTGCGGCAAGAGTTAAAAGCTCTGCGAAGAGAGTTGGAGGAGCGTGAGAGGGGCGCCATAGCGCAGGTGCTAGCCAATGCTGACGTCATACTGGCTACGACCACCAGTGCGTCTCGCGACGGGCCGTTGAAGCACCTCCCGCCTGGCCGCGTGGATTTGGTTATAATAGATGAAGCTGCCCAGGCTCTCGAAGCTGCTTGCTGGATACCTATGATGCATGCAAAGCGGTGAGTACTGGACACGGCTGCTGCCTGTTTTTGTGTCGTTCTGTCTGTGCCTACTGGTCATCGTGCTGTTTGGTGGTTTGAATCTTGTTGATTATCCGGCTCTTTGAATTGCATACTTGCTTACTTGCTGCGTTGATGTTGCTAAAAATGACAGCTTGGCAACAGAATTCTGTCTGGCTATTCCCTTAATATTTGCCAAGTCTCAGTGTTGAAACGCATGTCCGTCATTTTAGAGATAGAGACAGTTTTAATTGTGCGTGCGACGATCGGTAGATATGCTTTGGTATGGAAAGGCTTGAGTATACGTCATGAGATCTTAGATTATGACGATGTGGAAATAGGAGGCGGATGTATGCTCATAAGATAGCATAGTATACGTTATAACTACCTTCGGGCGGGTACGCTCTGCAAGTCATTTATGACCATGTGGAAAAAGGAAGCCGGATGTCTCGGGTTTATCTGGACTGTCATATCTCTATTATTGCCTTCCTAGGGCCATCTCGAATTCTTCGCTCAATAGGGAGCCGGTTAAAGTTTTCCAATTTAGGTGAAAGGTCCACGCAGAGTAGACATGCTTTTGTAGATATCTCAATGTTATATTTCGTTAAAAGGGTATCTAATAATCTATATTTGGACGTCTCAATTTCCTGTTGGGGCTCAAAAGCGAGTATCAAACTTTTTATTTTTATTTGTTATTTTGGTATAGAGCCAGTTGGTCTGCGGACTTTTTCTTTATGACCATTTTGAAAACTACTAAACGAAGCTTGTTTGGTTGTATTATTATTAATTATTATTATTGTTATTATTATTATTATTATTATTATTATTATTATTATTATTATTATTAGTACCGCTCAGCGGCGTAATTGCGCAAGTAATTACGGACAACTGGATTAGTCGGATAAGCAGTCTGTGAGGTGACG
>QQSS02197476.1:0-12471 GCA_003687565.2 Craspedacusta sowerbii
ATAGTTGATATTTGCACGATGTTTAACCCATGTTTTGATTACTGCAATTTTAGGATGTCGAGCGTGTCGGGTACTGCGACATCAAGCCACAAGCGAAAAAAAAAAAGCTGGAAGCTTTTATAAAATATATTTTGCTTCACGCAGGTTGTGCTGAGGTCTAGAATTGTCAGATCTCAGAAGATTCTTGGGAGGATGAAGCGGTAATATAGCAGTAGCTTGTTTTTTTTGGGTCCAGAGTGATATCTGATACGTGCTGCATTAGACCTGAGAACTTTGCAATGAGATCAATCTTTTGGGTGCTGTTAATCATATCGAACTTAAAGGCATTTTCCTAGATAACCAAAAGATTCTCCTATACTTACACTTCATATCCTCTCGTTTTTGATAAACCTATTTGGTTTTATTTGTTTTGAACAAGTGCTGACTATCCTTATTCCAAATGTGCTGCGCTTGTCCACCCGAATGGTCATGCCACTCCAAGCACAGCATTTTGCGAAAGCATTTAGGAGAATCCGGTTGTCGCTGTCTGTTCCTGAAATTGCGGCAGCATCGTCAGCATATTGCAGCCAGTGTCTAGGTAGCATTTGATTGAGAAGGTGTGTTTCAAAGAGCCGCTTAACCCAGGAACAAAGCCTATCTGAATTTGTCGCTCCGTGTAACCGTTTTGAGCTGCGAACTGGTATATCCAGTCCCTTGTAGGCGACTTTAAGATTTTTAGGCAGACAGTTTCAATATTAACTGGTCGAAAGCTTGCAGGGTTATCTGTTGCACCTGCTTTGTAAATGCGAATGGTAACTCCCTTTTTCCAAGGTACAGGAATGGATCTTTGCTTCCATGATTCACCGATGAGTGCAGTTGCGTACGTGTGCAGGTACGGACAGCAATGGTATTTGGCCCAGTGGACATGGTGAGCTCGACTATTTCGTTCGGCGAGTTATTTTCCTTATCTCAACAAAGGTTGATTTGACGCAGTTGAAACTCTTAGACGAGAAATTCAATTCTGGTATCCAGGGAGCCATCGTAAATTTTGTATTCTTGTTTACCCTTTTAAACATGCAGGAGAAAAATTCGATGCAAGTTAGCGAATTAAAACTTGGGATTACGCATGATTTTTTTTTCACAATGAGCTTGCAGTACGACCAAAAGCTTCCTCTTGCCTACAAATTCAACAAATCGATAGAGCAGAACATATTTCCTAAATAGTTAAAGATAGCCAAAGTAATTCCTGTTTTTAACGCTAATGAACCACAAATAACGAGTAACTATCGCCAAATCCCGGTGCTCTCTGTTTTGTCTAGGATTTTGGGAAAAAATTGCTTATCAAACGCTTTATTTTATTTGGAAGAAACACAGTTATTGCACAGCAAACAAATTGAGTTTAGGAAAAGCCATGTTCCAGAATATGGCATACTTGAGTTAATCAACAATATTACGAATGCCATGGTGCGGAAACAGTACACAGTCGGGGTGATCTTGGACTTGGCCAAAGCCTTCGACAATGTGGACGATGACATTTTATTATACAAGCTACAACAGAATGGAATCTCACTCAATAATGTACAATCGTCTGAAAGCTATTTGTCTGGAGGACTTCAATATGTGCAAGTGAACTCCGTTTTCTCAAGCATGCTACCCATTACTTATGGGGTGCCCCAAGGCTCTGTTCTGGGGCCATTACTATTCCTGCTATATATTATTGAATGGCCAATGCAGTTCCTTCCTTACGGGTAATCATGTTCGCAGATAAATCTGTTTTACGCTCATGAAAGTATTTCCGCCATCTTCATAAATCTCAATGAACAACTAATGAAAGTAGAGGACTGGCTCAAAGCCAACCGCTTGTCACTAAATCTTGAGAAAACAAGGTGCACTGTCTGTGGTAGACAAGAAGACACAGACAGTTTACTGCTAGCTCTGCCTGCTTTACTCATTGGTGAAAACAGAATTAAGCGATCCTTCTCTGTTAAATTCTAATGTATTATGTTGGATGAAAATTTAGCTTGGGCCAAACATATCTCCACTGTGGAGGAAAAAAATTTCCCAAAGCATAGGCTAGTTGGGAAGAGCCCGAAAATACCTCAGCCAAGAAGCAAGTAGAACAATTTACTTTTCGTTTGTGCACCCCTTCATATGGTTTAGGAATATAGCATGGGCAGCTGCACACAGAACAAAGTTGTCACGAATTCACAGATTGCAGAATAGAGCCGCACGTATTATCATGCATTCAGATAAAACCTCACCCTCCAGAACATCAATGGCACAATTAAATATGCCTAATGTGTATGAAATCAATTTGCTGCAAACTCTTGTTTTTATGTTCAAGCTTGGCCAACTTCCTTCACTCCATAAAGAGATCTTTCACTAGGTTCATCATTTATATGACCCTAGACTATCCAGGTATGGGTATAAGGAAAATACTCCTCTTGGCCACAAAAAATGCAGTATTATGATATATGGGCCGGTAATTCTTACTTACAGGTGCTAATATTATTTGAAAGCAAGCGGAATCCTTGTCCTTTGTCCTAGCCTAAACTTATCCATCACATCGATCTGGCAGGGATCAGTCTGCGTTTTGTGCCTCCTTGTCACACGCGGTTGGTTTACGAGTGAAGACCTTGCTGCAAAATGTGCATTATACTTTATTTTATCTTTTTCATCCTTACTTGATTTGAAACGATTTTGGGCTTATGGCTTGTACGTAAACACTCGGCAATAGCATTTTTGGTTTTGTTTTTCAACAAGACGCTGCCCTTCTAAAGCGCTATGAGAAGAATGCGCTCATTAGGAATTTATCTCGCGTCGCAGTCTTTCAAAATCTTATGAGCAAATTGTTGAAATTTGAAATTATAACCTTAGTGACGAATACACATCTCTGCTTTAGTCGTGCATGGTTGATTGTGTATGTGACATGGATGAGATATTTTCAAAAGATCCACTCATTCCTGAAATGAACCCTGTTTGAACGTTGCTTTCTGAGTAATGGTTTTCAATCAGGCAGAAGTACATACGATTACATAGGAGCGACGTAATTATGTTCACGGTAACTGTTTCGAAAATTGTTGGTCGAACGTTTTCCGGACTGGAATCGTTCCCTTGCCAATGCAGAAGAACTGCTAATCCCTCACGTCATGGTTTTGGTATACGCTTTGACGACCAGACTGCGGCGCAGATAGCAGTGACGTAACTGCACAGTACGTTTCAAAACAATAACTGATAATTGTGTAAGGGGCATGGAGAACCGGACAATTTCATCTTGTCAACAATCTTGCATATTTCTTTATAAGTAGGTGGTTTTAGATTGAAGCTTTTGTGTGGATTTTGAAGTACAGGCATCCAAGGTGGATCCTCAAAGCGGCTTCAGGTCCAACTTTTACCGAAGGCTTTTAATAAAAATAACTCGCGTGCTGTTTTCTAAGAATATTTTGCAGGAAGCATAGAAGCTTTTTGTAATCTCCTTATTGTGGTCGAATTTTTAGGAACCTTCCTTTGAGTTGTTTCCTCTGATCTTGTCACGCAGAAGGTTTGCCAAATAACAACTTGTCGTATAGTCCATGTGTTCAGCTTCAACCCTCTTAAGCTCTGCTTCACTTGCCTTTTGCTACTTGGACTGTACTTCTCTCAAAGTTCATTTTGGTAACCTGAGTTGTCTTCTATGGTACCAACAGTATTAGCAAATTAGTTGTATTTTACGTTGTTGAAGTTGTTCAGGTTATCGTCGATGTTTTCGCCGTTTATGGAACTTATTGGAAGGGTTGCGTTAAAGTACATCCTGGAAAGTCGCACTCATCCGGCTTGGTTGGAAGTCTGCAACGATTCATATTTCAAGACGATTTTACGCTCCAAAGTAACTATTCCTAAGTAACTTTCACTCTCAGAACACTGTGTCGATGTGTTTTTCTTGGGGGTTTTAGGGCTCGGCAGCATGCGTCCGACGCTTCATAAACTCGGCGATAATAATAATAATAGTAATAATAATAACAATGATAATAATAATAACTATAATAATAATAATAATAACAATAATAAAATAGTAAAAGTAGTAGATCCAAAAACAATAATAATAACAGTTATAACAATGACCATGTTAAGAATACAAATAACAATACTTTTAATAAAAATAATACTTTTAATAAAAATACTGACAGTTCTGATGGTCTTATATCGCTCGGACTACTTGGAGTGTTTGGAGATGTTGGATTAAATCCAGGAACTTCCGTATAAAATTCACGCTTATTCCGTATAAATATCCTTGTGACGTTTTTTGGTTAAGCTGAACATGACAATAGTTTTGTCGAAACATGTCCTTGAAATTTAGACGAGTTGTTTTCCTTTAAGTAATTACCAATGTGATGCTGCTGCGTGTGTTTTATTTTTAATTTCTTATTCAGTGGAAAGTTTTTTCAGTACGTCATGCTAGACAGCATGACATCATTAACCCCGTTCTGTTGGAAACTTTCTCCATTGTCTATGATGTCGTTTACAATTTGGTGCGTGCTTTGTTGCGATTTTGACGTTTTTGTTACGTCGTTCGTACCTGCATGTATGATGACCACATCAGGCTTGTCTTCCGTCACGTACGGCTTCATGTCGTATGCAAGTTGGTTTGCTGTCGCTCAGGCGAAATCGTATAAATTTGCATCGCGATTTTTTAACAGTGAGTTAAATTCCTTCTTCCTGATGCCCTTAACTATGGAGTCGCTAAATATGCAAACACGCTTACCCATCTGCACGACATCATTGTAACTTGCATTTCCGGGTACGGTCTTGCGCTTTCGGACTGTACCGTTCCTTTCTGGAAAGGTTCAGGTCTGCGTCGCCCTTTCTTTATGCGATCAGACATCCCCGTTTTCCTCTCCGCCAGGTGATCGACGTCCGTGACCTCACGCCCATCACTCGATGAAGGCAAATCCATCCATAATGAGCGAAAGCGCTTTGAAGTGGTAATCTGCTCTGTATTTCAAACTGCTTGAAGTTTAGCAATTCGTCTTGGGGACGTAAGAACTCTCGGGCAGTCTTCGATGTGCTAACCCTGTTTTGACTTTGTCAGCAAGGTTTTGACGTTTGGTGTTTCAATTTCAGTGTCAGACTTTCCACAGAGTCGACCTAGCAGAATGTCTTTTTGTTTGAGCTGAGGCAGCAGACTTAAAATTTGCTCTCGCGAAAATCCGATTTCTTTATCGCCAAAGACTTGTGTTAGTTTCTTGAAGTCGGTCTTAGCGTAAAGTTTCTATAAGCTCTTTTGTTCCCGCCATTTTCTGGCGCAGTTCATTAAGTTCCTCCGTACCAACTGCATTCTTATAACTACCTACTAGCGGCAAAACGGAATTTCCACGAGCAGTATCGTCCATGTTTGTGTGACTCCGTTTTGCTTTCTTCCATAGCTAACCAAAAAGCGATCATTATACGAAATTGTACAATTCTATGCGAAAGGGGTGCCTGAGGAACTCTACCTACCACCTACGTGACCCTGTTTCTAGCCTATCAGGGCTTCCGGTATCTGATGTTGCTGCCTAGGAATTATGAAAATCCAGCTGTATGGTCATCGCGATTATTTTGAGGTTGGTACAAACGATCCCCATCAGGTTCGTAGTTGATACAAAGAGGTTTTCGTAAATATGGTTTAGTGCTAGTCTCGCGTCGGCGCAATTCCCGGCTTGGCTGTTGCTAACTATCAATTTAATCCATGGATGTCCTGTAAGGAGTTGCAGTTATTTTGACTCTGCTCTCAAGTGATAGCAAATGGTTAGTTTTGTTAGGTAGGATGCATTGTCGCATTGGCTTTATTATGAATATAGCAAATCATTATACGCATAAAAAAAGGTTTGAACGTATGAAAAAGAAGAATAGTCGTCGATTTCAGACAAGAGAAAAATTGTTGTCACCATATTTTCATACTTGAAACGGAGATTACATATACCTTAAACCTAACCACTCCCTAACTGCAAAACTAACATACCTCATAACAAAACTGTTTTCGTGGGAAAGTATAACAGATCTTTCCATGAATGTCATCAAACAATTAAGTGGCACATGAACAAAAATTCGATGTAATTCTGAATGTATCCAAGGGTGCATCAAATCTTGGGAATCTTTGGAAGGGAAAACGGAGAAAGGACAGCAAGCCAAGGAAACGCGTAAGAAAAGGAGAAAGTAAGGAACATCCCTATGGCTCGTAAAATTAAGTAAACTTAAATTGTACAGCTCATTGGGGGAGAGAGGGGGGACAGACCAAATGATAGAGAATGCTGACTAGCTAGCTCCAGACCACAGGCCGAACAGAAAGCCCATAAAACCTACGGTCGTACAAGACGCATCTTTTCTTTAAAAAGAAAGAGAGGACTTATTAAAGCCTACGTTCTTAATAATTGCTTTCAGGCCGATTGACAAACAAAAGAATCAGCCATGCACAAGTCCTCACTCACGCGGGGAAACTCACTGAATAACGAGTCACCACTCAAACATACAAACCATAGTCTTAATGGTCTTAATCAAAACATGCAAATTTCAAATTATTGAATCGCGCGTGTCAACGATGCACACATCTAACGACAGTATAAGATCATGCCAAGTTATGGTACATTACGATGTCTAAAGGCGTCAATTTTTCTATAAATTTAAACTCTCTCAAATAAATTACCAGCTTTGGAAACTAACTCCAAAAAACATTGAATACAGCAAAACGAAACCAGTCCCGCATTCGGTCATCATCAAATTTATCGAGAATAATAAAAGAGATACTCTTCAAAGGCGAATCCCGACATGTTCACATGACGCATGCATGTCCACATAAAGCCAATATTCCTAGCATAACTATATTAATTAATTGACAGAAACCCAATGCACCGTCATAATTGAACTCTCTTAAGAAGACTTCATACACTTAAGCTATTTTACAAAGCTACTGAATAGAAGAAGAAGATTTAAAGTCCTGGACCTACGACGGTACAAACTTCACACGTGCATGCGTGTGTTGTTGTTGTTGTTGTTTTTGTTGTTGTTGTTGCTGCTGTTGTTGGTGTTATGCGGGCTTGACTTAAGTTAAGGAAGCGCCGCTCTCCGTTTCCAGCCAGACCACCGACTCCATAAACTTTCAACTCTCGACTCCATGCTTCAGTTATTTTGCATGCTTGTTAAGCCCAAGTCATACTTCGGAGGCGTATGACGCATGACGCAGTATTCATCCCACTGGTATGCACTGGTATGTGAGGGGAGGAGTTAACTCCTAATGGAATGTCCGCGAACGTCGTTACTCCAATTAGGATTGCCCCCGGCATTACGCTGGCAAGCGCTTTGAAGCGGATCAGAAACGCTTGAGATGGATTTAGTTAATCTTTTACGCTAGACGCTACCTTCCCCCGCTCATCCAAGTGGTCTCAACCCCCACGCGCCCTTCAGGTCAATAGCTAAGCGGCTGTCTATTAACCCCCCCCCCCCTCCCGTATGAGACGAGCGACTACGCGTAGAAGTATGAATTGGGCATAGGGTTATTATGGTGGCTTCACATCTTTTATTTCGTAAAAAAAAAATACCACCGACTTAAGAAGGGAAGAAACTGCTAAAGGATTCGCATGGAAGAGTACCTTCTCGACCTTAGCTTAACTTCTTATTTCTTGGAATAGCTATAAAGAAATATCTGTCTAATTCTTCTTTTTGCAAAGGACATAGCATGAAGAAGCGTGTGCTTAATTAAAATGCAAAAATGAAGCTTCATCGAGTGACTATCGCCACCGCCTAAGCGCATGCGCATTGCGGTCCACCTCATCCTGGGGCCATACATTATGCAGCGCCTGGTACGTTTCATTCGCTACGGCCACACCTGGCGAATCAACTAGCACCAAGTACCGGTCTGCGATATCCCTTACGATGACGTCTCGGCGAGAAAGAAACTCGGCGGCGATATTTATTACATCGCGAGGCACCGAAACGATTAGGTAGTGTGGCTGGCCATTTGAATCGCAGGCTGTGACGGGAAAAACGGTTTTTCCGTCGTCACGAAGGTTTTCCCAAAGATCCGTTTCCATCGCAGATGCTAATGTTTCAACCTGACATACGACAGCTGACCTGTTTTGCAACTTCATGAAGTTAACATGCAGCTCATAAATATCTATAGGAATGAGGACGAAACTAACAAAAACGCCAGCCAAATTCAATCCAGCCCTAGCTGAACCACGAATGATGCCCCCGGCAGCTTTTCTAGCTGCACCATCGACTGCGACCTTGGCGGCATGCCTAGCTGGACCATCTACCGCTACCTTGGCGGCAAGCCTAGCTGGACCATCTACCGCCCTGGCGGCAAGCCTAGCCCATCCTGGATCTATTGCGACTTTGACGGCATGCATAGCTGGAGCACGAGCCATACCACCGACAGCATGACCCACTAATGTGGAAGTTGCTGGAGCTACGGCCTGTGCAAAGCGCCCGACCATCCCTAGCATGCCGACAGCAACTTCAGAGGACAATTTTAAACGATCTGCAATGAATTTATGTCGCACCGAACGACCAATCATTACCCTGAGTTGAACGGAGCGGAAGTAATCTTCATCAAAATGCCTCTGAATATCCTTTAAACAACGGGAAATACCAATAGAGTCAACCAAAGTTCCACCAACTGCAGCCACCCCTCCAGCGGAACCAAGAATTGCTCCACCCGTCATCAACGGCGCTCCAATAGGTGCACCGACGCCTGTACTCGATAGCACTGCTCCTGCTATGAACATGAGCGATCCAACCAGCCCAGATGAAGAGCCACCAATTTTCACTCCCGCTGTCCACCTCTCAATGTCGGACATTTTCTGAACACAAATTCTCAGTTGCTCAATAGTTTTTATGCGCAATAGCGTTACTCTGTGAGCCATGCGCTCTATGTCAAGATCGCGGTCTCTGCCAGTGTGATCCACAATAGGGATTTGGCCATTGAAAGAACTCATGTTGGGCAGGTCCTCAACGTTTCCCAGCGCTGACCTGCGACACTCCGGACAATCGAGTACTCCTTGCGCCACACATTCTCGGAGGCACTCGATGCAAAAGTAATGAAGACAGTTCAGAACCCTGATGTGACTCTCGTGATAATAGTCCCTGTCTAACGAGCACAAAACCATCTGGTTTCTATTGCCACTGTGAAGCATGGCAAGAAAATTTGATCTGCCTTCTGAAAAAAGCGAGACGAAGCTAGAATTCAGTAGTTGCAACTAGCCACACTACTCACGATAAACAAACGCAACACGATAGAGCAATATTCAAATACTATAAAATCATATTATTGCTATAAGAACAATACTGATCGGGAAGAATTTTATCGGCAGAAAACTGTTCAGACATCAGCAATCTCATGCATACTCGCAGAGGGCTTAAACCACAGGCAGTTCTTATTTTTGCTTCTTTATACTTTGCTAGTATGCATTAAGGCCTGTTCCTTTAGTTCTAATTCCTTTCCACCCCCTGGATATACTGATATAACAACAATGTGATTATGCAAAGTGTCAGTGGTATTAATGGAAATTCTTCTCATAATTTCTGCAATTTTTACTGTAGCTCTTAACAGGGACGTATCTTCAATCTGATTAGCTACGGTTATAAAGATACCTCCCCTCAACAGATGATAACGTGTGCACTTTTTTTTTCAGCAGCTTTACTCAGAGACTAGTTTTCGCAGACTATCTTCTTTATTTCGTTATTTTATCTGGGCGTGTAGGGAGGTATTACGTTTTTAAAAGCATTTATTTAGGAATAAATAAATTTCTGTTGTTGTTGTTGTTGTTGTTGCAGTATCGTCAACTATCCAATCAACACTATATAGGTTGATGAACGAGCACGGGATATCACAATCCATCACAAGATATCACAGGCCATCAAAAGATATCACAGGACCCTACAAAGTTATTGTGCTAACATAGGTAGAGTACATCGATGCCCTAAATAAACAGCACTATATGGAAAAGCCCATAAGAAAGTACTCATTATAATCGTGACAACAAAAGTCAAGAATGTTAATATCATACCCTTTTGCCACTGAAGCTCTTTAAAGTAGCCACATGCTTGGGTTAGGCCAATATGTTGGCATATACCGGTTTAAAATTCTGGAGTTAGAAGTTGTTACATTACGGGGAAGTCAGTGAAGCTAGTTCTTGTACAGCATGCGAATTAGAGGAAATCACATTTTTCCAACAATGCGCATGAGCTCGCTAATACCTTATTTCTACTCAGGAGCGATCACTATGATTCATGCTCTCTGCATTCTTCGCATCACTTGATCTCCAAAAGCAACACAAATTATGGACGACCAAAGATAAATATGCCGTGTGGCTGCGCAATTGATCAGAAACGCAAGCTTACTTGGGGGATATAACCGGGGAACTTCCCCACCAGCGAATTGAGCTCCGTACGCTATTACGCATGCGCGGTGGCCGCCCTATAAGCGGCAGCTACTCGAATTTCAAATTTTCGACCTGCAGCGGTTTCTACTGAACGTCTGGGTTTTACCACGTGATCGTTCGCCATTTAATACGTTTTTTTTACTTTCGTGCGTTTGGCCAGCAATATTTCTATGTCTGAGGCGCCTTTTGGAGACTCTCTAATATCTCAAATGAACTTCGTCAAATATGAACTTTCTTTATGGAAATCACTGTCGGCGGTTCTTTCTGCACCGTGTTGTAGAGTTTTCCGGAGACGCTAGAAAAGAACTCGGAACAATTCGAGAGTTATAATTCTTCTATGTGATACTTTTGCTTCTGCTACTACTTAACCTCACATAATTACATACATGGGTTTATATACTGTTTTGGAGGAGGAAGTTGTTATCTTCATATTGTAAATGGTTGAGCAGGGAGCTTGTCTAGGGTCTTCCCTGATCATTTCCTCCTCCTTCTCTAAGCTTGAGTGGAGTCCAGGCTCTTTCTCCATGTTGACCCAGCTCGAGTGGGGCCCAGGCGCTTTCTCCATCAAACACATCATGGGCATTCCGTGACAGTGACTTTCTCATATAATAATTCACAGAGAGAACACCTCAATTGAAATTTCTTTTTCTCTTGACACTTGCTTGCTGATTGTAAGCGGGTTCTCCAGGTTCGTTAGGCCCGTATTTACTACATCAATATGCAAATCGGTATCGCGCCGGTTGTGTGGCGTGAATGCCTCCTTCGACAGAGAGATCCCAGGCGAAGTTCAACCAGCAGTTTCCTTGCACGATTTTTAAAAGTAAGTTCTTTTTTAATGAACTTCGCAGTTCGCTTTTCTTGTTTGGCCTATGCGAGGACTATATCAACTTGTGTCGTAGTCTCAGATCAGTCCCAATTTGGATGACTTAAGTCTTTAGTCAATATGTGGTAAGAATGAATGCACTTCATGAAGCACTTCACGCATACATTCAATAATCATTTAATAAGTTATTTTCACTTTTGTTGTACCCCATTCCTCTAATAAGGATTCTCCTAAACCAGAACTATTGCGATTATCCAGTCATATTGTAAATAAAGCTGAATAGGAAGAAATGCAAGCTCCATATAATGAGTGTCTTTTGTAGGTAATCTTACTTGTAGGTACTCTAATGTTAACCAATCTCATTGCTCTGCTGATAAAAGGTCGCCCACTATTTTCTAATATCGTTTTCGCTCTGAAAACAAGCTCCTGTTTTCCTAAACCAGAGGGTTTGAAGAAAGTTGAGAATTTTTTAATTTTGGCTTCAACATTAAAAGATTAAACACATCGTACGACCTTACGAATAGCGCACCTTGAATTAGTATCTCGGGTGTCTGCGCATGATTTTGTAAAGTTTCCAATTGATCACTATCCTTTGATTTCGGTATTTTCTTCATGCGGTTGGATCGCCAACACATCCTTCTATTTTGCGAAAGAGATGCGAGATCGCGGGATTGTCAGAGTATGAACAGTATATTAGCAATACAACGCAATCCCCTTGAAGGATGCCATTCCCATACTTTGAATCATTCTTCCGGATCTATTCTGTGGAACACTATTCGAGGCCTTCGTGTAGTAAAGCCAGATGAGGAAATCATTTCTTTGGTGGCTCTTGATTTCAATGCAGAACATTTTATCTATCAGGAGTTGGTCTAAGTAAGCCCAACTTTCCTTCCTCTAGCCTGCCTGTTCGGGGTACACAGTATCGTTTGTGTGCCCATTGTCTTTGATAAAACAGCTGCCGATGCAGTTGGAAACGTATAGAGCTTGTAGGGCACTTTAACATGCAATATGCATATGGCGTTTTAGTTATTTTATGAATAAGACTTTCATCCAGTAGCCAGCCAAGTCAGGCAGGCATTAAAACGTGTGCCTGTAATCAGGTCAGACCCGGGCCTCCAATTATTTGGTATTTTGTTGAGTATTTCTTTTATCGTGATAGTAAATGGAAGTGTCTGTGATTGAAAAAATTATCCTGTTTTAGTAATGTATGTATGTATGTATGTATGTATGTATGTATGTATGTATGTATGTATGTATGTATGTATGTATGTATGT
>QQSS02197498.1:0-12468 GCA_003687565.2 Craspedacusta sowerbii
TTACGCCGCTGAGCGGTACTCATTTTAACGACCCCGAGGGGATGTATGCCCGAGTCGAGCAAGGCCGGACCGGGGTTCGAACTCGCGCCACTCAAGGGTCTTGCTTGCGAGTCGGGAGCTTAACCCACTCGGTCGGCTACGCGGCCATATAATATAATATAATATAATATAATATAATATAATATATAATAATACAATACACATAATATAAATTCTGACCATATATATATATATTTGTATTTATATTATATTATCTTATATAAATATGTATGTATATAGATATAATATTATCTTATATATATATACATACATATATATATACGAATCCTAGCGGAACTGCTTTCTTTTTCCTTTTTAGGCGCATCCTCGATGATCCTGGTGTAGACAAGTTCTATCGAGTATACGTGAAAGGACAAGTGTTTAGCCAGTATGTATGGGATCTTGACGGAGCCGCTGAATTCTTGGCTAAGGCTGGTTGGGTCAAGGTATGACGAGTAGGAGATCTCCGTTGTGATCGTTAATTTTATGATAGCTCTAGGTTGGGACATGCCTCTGCCCCTAAATGGTCAACAAAGGTCGTCATGTTCTGCGGCTTAGATGTTTCCTGTCGCAAAGTTATCAAAGCTGCTGTATCTTTCTAAGCATGGGTTGTAGCGAAACGTTTTATAGAAATAGTTGTCTGTGTGTATCCTATGTTTATATCTGATTGTATCAACTATCATCATTTAGTTGTTCACCTGCGGCATTCTTTTTATTTTTTAAATCTTCAGTGTGGTCAGTACCTCGTGCTGTCGAAGAGTTTCCCCGTAACGCAGACCGTCGATGTGATCGAGGAGGTGCTGCGGTATGTAAGGTTTTGTCACCCTTCTCGACCTACTTCGACGCCACTGTTCAAAAACGTTTTGGCGCTTCTTTTTGTTTTCATCTCAATTAGACTGTCTGTGTCATCGTTTGGCGTTAGAAAAATGTGTGCTTTAAGCGCTTTCTCTGTTGTCTTGGCCACCCCAGGTTGATATGCGTCACCGTTTGGGAAAACATATCCCTGTGTGATCATGTAAGGTTGGACAGATCCTCTTTGTAATGTATTCAGAGCATCTGTACTTTGCCATTTCTTCCTCCTCAAACCTCTACGTGCAATCCGTTTATTCCCAATATTCGTAACCAACATTGAAGAAACAACGAGCTACCGTTAGCATGTTAGAGTATGGGGTAGTGCTCCTAGCCCAAATTGTATCCTTTTCCAAGTGCCACAAACGCTGGATCACGTTGTTTCGGGGTGAAAGCAAGCACTAAATGAATGAAAATATAACTTCTGGAGACTGGAGTCGGTTCTCGTTACCTTCACCTAGGCAGCGGTAATTGTTCCGTACATGACCCTTTACACTGACCTGAAGAATAGCGAACTTTTTGTGTTGCCAAGCGCAATAAGCCACTGCTTGAAAAAGGGATCCGTTGTGTTTCTAACAGAACGGTCGATCGGCTATGAGACAAACATGACCAGAAGCGCTGTCAGAAAGAAACTCCACAAACAACGACCTACTTGCAAACTTGGCCAAAACTGAAGGTAAGGTGAGGCTCTTAAACCACTCCATGGGGGCTAGTGGCGTGGTATGCATCGAATTAAGTCCGATCGAAGAATGACTTCAGGAAATCGGCTTGAAAGAACGAGAAGCTCTTGAAACCATGAAAAATCTCATGAACGTGGGCTTGTGCTGCCCCTATTTCCTATTTTGCAAGCGAGATTAAGTGATTGAGCTACAAAAACTCGTGTTCCTGTAGTCAGGCTTGCAGTGAGTTGCATCGATTGTTGCTGTGGGCACTCACGTGTAGTTATACTCGCAAAATTTCGCTCTGAAAACGCATGATTCGAGTTTTAAAAAAATATATTAGGATGATTGTTTGTATTAGTAGTAGTATTGTCGTTGCTGTTGTTGTTGTTGTTGTTGTTGAACGTTTCAGGAGGTCATGCTTCCTGCACTTCATTGTTGCCTTGAATTTTTTGAAGTTGCGACCTCTGGTTAACACTGGTGGTCTCTATTAGCGGGTGCCGCTGTCTTTCATGATTCCCAAAATGTTAAGCCCTTTATTTGTTGGCGCCTCCCCCGTGCTGTCGGTACCTTCTCCGATTACAATTTCTTCCCATTCTGTGTGACGTTTGTTTTCTATAATGGTTACGTCAAGGGAAGATTTGTTGATGTTTGCTGAGCTTTTTGTGTATGACTCGCTGTGCTGCTGGTGGAGTTATACTTTGACGCGTGGTCGGCTCTTGGCTTAACGATGGATTTAGTGCTGGGCGCGTTTGCTGCAGATTCGGACGCCTCCTTGCTGTTGTTTTGGTAGTTGGAGGGGCGCGTGGTTACCTCTTGTTTAGTCATTAATTTAATTGCCTTTCGTTGTCAAAGTTGAGTTTTGTGAAGTTGACGTTTGTGTTTGTGATCGCACAAAGAGCTGCCAGTTCTTGATATGGAAAGTGCACCGACCGCACACGAAAAACTGGGCTGAAGATTTAGGAGCAAAAATATTTTCTTGTAGTACTTATAAATGTTTTTTAAAGGACGCTTTGGAGGCGCCAACAACAGTTTATCGTACGGTGTTTCGGTCTTCTCTGCTTTTGCAAAGATATTTTGCGATGTTGAGTATGCGTGGTTGCTAGCTAGCGTAATGAGCCCATTCCAACAAAGATTCTCGGAGGAAATATGCTTGTAGGTTCGACCCAACGCTGAATTAAAAGCATGCACCAACGCGAAGATATAGCTATATGTAGAATATATAAATAACTATGTATAAAAACTATATGAAATAAAATAGAATACCATGTAATATATAATAGATATATGACAGATATAGTAATATGATGGATATAATATTTATTAGAAAACTATATAATATAAAATAAAAACTATATATAGAATATATGGTTGACTGACATCACCTTATATCGCCTTACATGTATATAGTTTCTAATCAGCCGAAACGCCGTAACGTCAGCCATAACGTTGCAACCTAAATTGTAAGGTAGTAGCTGCGGTTGCTTGTAGCTCTATGTTTCCGTTATTTGTTGGATTAAAGTTGCATGTAGTGATCCCCTGCACTTGGCGGCATTTGTCAAGTTACGCGACGAGGTCAACCTAGTTTGTTGTAGCGAGTTGACTCAGCGCAAAACTTGACGGGAAGTCATATTTTCGATGTTTGTGATTCCTGCAGTTAAGGTAGACTGCATGCGTCTCGCCGAGAGAACGTGTGAAGGCTGATTGGTGTTGCTGGTCATACGTTTTCGCGCCCCACTATTTGTGGTTCACAGTTTAGGTTAGCTGCCAATAAGCTCCTCTAAGCCTCTAATCAAGTGCAAAGAATCCAAGCTTGCCTTTGCGTTTAAGATGTTGAGGTTTTTCCGATCTTTCGTCAGTCTGGAGAATCTGCAAGAGGATGCTGAGACTTTTGTAGAGTAAGTTTTTTTCTGTTTTGTTGATGTTGTGCTGACGGGATTCAGTTTCTGTGTCATAGCCAAGGGCGGGGCCAGGGGCCCGGGATCCGCCCAAAAAAATTTACATACAGGATTTTCATGAAGAGCAAGATTCGAGATTCAAGAAGATTCAAGATTCAATTTTGCGTAATCATATACAAATGCAATATAGATGTGAAGGTTGACTCTTCATAGCAATGCTGATTGGATTTGAAGAGCCCCCTCTGTAGTGGTACGAATTATCTGGACAACAAACAAAATAAAGAAGAAGTAAGAAATAAGCACCACGTACAATAGCAACTCTAGCAAGTAAATAAGTATGTGCAATATAATCCACAGTTGGATAAATTTCGCTGTCATGTAATGTAATGTAATGCAATGTAGAGCATGATTTTTCTTAAATTTTTAGGCATTTATTTGCCTAATGATGATATGCTTCCTATCTCTTGTGCATTCTGGTTTTTCCACGTTCAAGCAGAACGAATAAGTGAGACAAATGGAGCGAGTCGCTCCTTGATTTGGATCACTCCAAACCCCCAGCAGAGATTTACTTACCGAAATGGTGAAGAATGCAATTCTCGACGTGCTCGTCACTAGTGAGTTCTGTCTCCGCTCTGAATAGAATGAAAGCCTTTCTTCGATCGGCGACAACTTCTTCCGATGTTAACGACATGGTGATTCTTCATCGCCTTGTGAAAGCAGTTATTAACCTTGATTCAGCCGCGATTAGAACAGAGTTTTTTTATAATTCGAGTGAATGTTTTGGTCATTTGGGCTATTATTTGTACGGATTGCTGATGTTTTACTATGTTTTCACTTATATGTTTCACTAGTCGAGAGTAGAGATGTTTAATTCTCATCTCTACTCTTTGTAACTCTAAGTATGCATTACTCATGAGTTTTCCCCCAGAGTTACGCAGGATCAAGGAATAAAGGCTATTGTAGAAGGTTAGCGGGCGGTTGAAGCACAGGTTCTCCAACAGCTTGCGCAAGATTTAGTTCCACTTCTTGGCTGTCCTGAAGCTTGCCTTTCTGGCGCTCGGCGTACAGTTTACCTGTGTTTCGGCGTTGTTTTTAGGAAGAAGAAGCGAGCCCAGGTGCTGTACTCCGGATCTATGCAGCCGCTGGCAAAGCGACCGGATGTGCACGTCCGCCGGGCGCTGTCGAATGTGGGTTCTGAAGGGACCAGTCGCAGTGACGAGGTCGCAGCCGCCAGCGTAGACCATCAGGCGGAGGATGATTCTGCCTTCGGGAGTGGGGTTGAGGATGACGATGAAGTGGTGAGTATTTTTCAACTGTCACTATTTTATGTTCCCTCCTTCTACCTGCAGTGCAATACCTTGCCTTGTCGAGATCCTCTAGTTCCGTCTCCATGGTGATGACTAGCGGTCGTTTTGATGTTTACTCCTTGTGTTGATGACTTTAGGTCCGTAATAGGCGAGATAGCTGCCACGTGCGAAGTTTATGTCGAGCATTGTGCGCGCTGGGTTTTGTTATCTTTCGTGAGCTAGTTTATATTTGAGAGTTGGGTCGGTTCTTGACATGGGAGGTCGTTGTGTTCCCTAGTGCAGTAATGCCCGCGCATATTTTTATTCTTTGTCTGTACTTTTTGGTCTAAGCTATTACTTGCTTTATTTTTGGGCTCGTAAGACCGTCTGATAGTCCTGCGCTTTGAGCTCGGCATTGCCCTTCGTCCCGGGCAAAGATCTTGCTTGTAGCTCGTTCGTATCGTCAAGGTCGGCATTCTGATGTTTGTGCGGTGCTCTCTTTTTGTCGTTTCTTAACGACCGTTGGTTTATTCGGAAAGAAATTGCCTGGTTTACGTTACCTACACAATTTCGGTGCGTGAGCCATGAATGCATCATCCCTCGCCCCAAGACTGTGCATGGGTATGTTTGACGTCCGTTAGTGTCACGAGGGGTGGAGATATCCCTCGTGGGGGTGTGATTCGGTTTTGCGGGGAATTACCTCTTGTAGAAATCTGCTTGTTTAAGACTTGGCGTTCTTTTTCTGTTGCCGTTTCATGATAATTTATTTTTTGAGAGTGTTTTAGTACGTACCTTGTTTACTAGTTGAAGTCATTCCAAAGCTTGTTTTTGCACGTTAATCGACGTGTGAGAAGCTTTGATTGTTCTTATCCTTTCTGCTATTGTCACTACCTGCGTTTAAAGCATTTATTTCAGTCGTTGATTCTATTTTTCTTCTCCAGGGATACGAGACGGGAAAACCAAAGCGGATGCTTCAGCGGTTTGAATCGCGGGAGCATTTAATCGGAGACGAAGAATATCTAGTCGTCGACTTTGTCGGCAACGTGGAAATCTCTAGTCGCAAGACGCAGCCGCAAGAAGGCCTTCCGCTAGACGAGTCCACTTCAAATCCAGCTACAAAGAAGACTGCTGTTGGACCTTCGAGGTCTCAGTCTGTGACTGAGTCGAAGCGGATTGAACAGATCGCCGAGGAAGACACCGAGTTCGAAGAAGCTGGAAGCACAACGGCCACTACAGAGGCCGCTGCTCGGCCTAGAAGACATAAAGTGGCCTTGGGTTTAAAAGAGCGCCGTGTTCCGGGTGCTGTCGTTGTGCGACCGGTTGACGTACGTGATGCGCAAAAGGTGCAAAAAACGTCGGACCAGTCGTCTGCTGGTGTTGCTATTTCCGCAATTCCAATTTCTCGAAAAGCGAGTGAGCCTCTGGTACCGGTGGAACCTCGAGTGCCGGTGGAACCTCGAGTGCCGGTGGAACCTCGAGTGCCGGTGGAACCTCGAGTGCCGGTGGAACCTCGAGTGCCGGTGGAATCTCGGGTGCCAATAGGTCCTAAGTTATCACTTGAACTCCGGCAAAAGTGTCCCAGCCCTTCAAGTGTTGCTCGACCGCGTCCGCATTCGACTGCGTTTTTACGGGGGGAATCTCCAGACCGTCGTTACGGGTCGCAGGGCGCTCTGAACGACGACGGTATCGCGAGGGGTACTGTTTCTGGCACCCGAACTTTATTCGAACGTGGTGTAGCGTCGTCGTCGTTTGGTAACCTGCGAGAGACTGCAGATAAACCAACCCGACAGTCACCTACAATCGCAATCAAGTCTCAACCCACGGCCGAGCCTGTTTCGAAAGCTGCGCCTGAACCCAAAGAAGACCACTCGTCTTGGCGCCCGGACCTCAAGCAAGGGACGCGGTCTGCGGAAGTGCAAGGCGTTGCAGAAAGTAACCCGCTGCTGGTGCACTATAAAGCGCCAGTGGCGCAGGATGCTGCAAAGAAAAAGAAGACTTTTTTCAAGAAAAAAGCTAAGCAGAAAGGCCAGGGGTTAAGCCATGAAGCTGCGATGAAGGACACGGAAGTGGATGCGAGCTATTCCGTCGAACAAAGCGAAGTTACAGCACACACGCTGACTTTTGGCGACCCCGCCTTGAAAGTGCGACATCACGACAGCGACGGTAGCGTGGAGTTGTTGAGTGCCTCACGCGTTTCTGACGACCCCATCGATCGGTTGAGCAATATGACGCCCGCTGGAGTGCAGGCCGCATCGTTGGACACATCCTTCCGGAAACCTGGCGTCGACCACTCTACGGAACCGACGGAGTCCCAGTTCACTTCGTCTTTGGAACAGTCGGTAGGCGCGAGTCCGGCTTCGCTCAAAGGCGAGGCAGCTTACCCGCCTTCTCTTCTAGGGGAAGAAAAGTCTAAAAAGAAAAAACGTTTCGCATTTAAGAAGAAGCATAAGAAATCGGAAGTTCCGGTAATCCAGAGTAACGCGATTGATCGTGACAACGCGAGACCGATTTTTGTATCCAGCGAGAATGGTGATGAGAAAGAGGATCTTTTCGACCGTCGCTCGTCGCCCGGAATGCCAGAGCAGCGTTCAGCAGGGGTCGCTGCAAGCTCGTCTCAAGTGAGCGACCCGAATGCTGTCGTCAGAAAAGTTCTTTCTAGTCGCGAAAGTTCTTCATCCGAGCTCGGCGACCTCAAAATGGCCGACAATGGTCGTCATTTGTCCCGAGTGTGTGGCGACGATCGTCCTAACCTCGCTCAGAAATTCCTGAATCCTGAGTCGCCGACGGGGGTGATTAACCGGCACAGTCTTATCAGAGACTGGGGAGACTTACCTTTGGAGTCTGACTTTGAAGCGTCTGCTGCAGACAAGATGGTCGAGAACGTGGCGAATCGTTTCCCTTCCGAATCCGAGGATGCTGTTACGGAGTCAGATCCGTTCCTGACGGATTCTGAGGATGGCCTTGTAGGACCTAGTCCTTTTACTTCGGATGCTGATGAGAATGTTCTGACGAAATCTACTTCTCCTTCTATGGAGAGTGACGTAAATGCGATTTCGGAGACAGCTGATGTTCCTGATGTGGCAATTAGTGAAAAGGTACCAGGTGAAATGGTTATTGGCGAAAACGTGTCGATTGTTGCGGTAAAGAGGGCCGGCGACAAGGGGCAGTCCGACGTCAAAGTGGTTGACGAATTTGTGGATGAGATTCGCAGTCCGTCGACCCCGCGCGTTTTAGACTTCGCCAGCCTTCAAGATCTAGACGAACGTTCAGAAGACGGAGAATCGGTCGCATCTCGCGTCGTAGACAGCGACGCTACGGACAGCGCCAAGGATGGTGAGGGGAAGACGAAAAAGAAGAAGGGTTTGTTCCATTTCCATGGTAGGAAGAAGAAGAAGGGTCACACAGACGACGGCGACGTTAGTGCTGGGGGAAAGACTAGCGCCAAAGTAGGTGAGCATGCGCTTGCGAACGGACGTGACCACGCGAGAGACTCGAAGAAGTCTAAAAGTGCTGAAGTTTCGGAAGAAAGTCCGCTCCGCCGTGCACCGTCTAACAGCTCCTATGAAAATCCTCTTCAGCGCGCGCCGTCTGCAGAGCCCGCTCTGAACCGGTCAGAATCGGACGCGTCGCCTGCCAAGAAGAAGACTAAAGCTGGATTTTTCGGCAGCAGCAAAAAGAAGGACGGCAAAGGCGGTGACCCCCGTGTGACTGCTGGTTCGGCCGCGCCAGCAAACCCGGGAGTTGGGCACGATTCCCTCCATCGTAGCGATACGCACAGCTGAATGGTCACGGTTAGTTTGTTGTAGCCCATACGTGGGCTCGCCCAAGAATTCCCGACTGTGTTCATTTTTATTCTTTTTTCGCTATGAAATAGGTCGGAAATTGCCCTAATTGAAAATTTATTTAAGTTTGCTGATGTATGTGACTTATGCAAGGGCAGTGCCGGCATATTAGGATTTTGGGTATTTCACTTTGGGTATTTGACTTTTTCTTTACGTTTGGTGCGAGTATGTTTCTGTAGCCTTTTTGGCTTGGTCTCCTTGACCGAGTTTTGTGGACTGCGTCTTGGACGACGCGTTAATTTGTTTTTTGTTGTTTGTGCGGTTCTACGAGTTTTGATGTTTCTCACGATTCCTAAGCATCCCAGCTTAAAGCCAAAAGTGTATGACATCAGTCTCCTGTGAAGAGATTTTGAAGAGCGCATAAATTATATGGGACTGTGGAAGTTGCGTTGCATAGGGTCTCTCTTCTAGAGACCGTCGAGCTCAAGTTTGTAGCTACGCCATCAAGTAGCAAGATCTCAACGTGAGGGGGAAGTGAAGACGTTTTCGCTAGAACAAGAGGTTCCTTGCGAGCGAATCCAGGTTTATTCTTGCTCGAGATGCGCGGTTGATGGGTAGATCTGCTCGATTCTGCTAGTTTCTCGACGTGTGCTTGTGTTTTGGTGTTTTCTGTACCATAGTTGCAATTTTCTGGTCGTAAAACTATTGATGCATCCACACCAGAACGTTTTTATAGTCGCATTTTGTGTTGTTGCTCTACGCTTAGCTATGCCTTCTTTCCTACTTGTTCTTCGGTCCTGTGGATGCACGATTAATTTATGCCGAATGCTTTCTCGTACTCACGTATTTTTCTATCTTGTATAGTTCTTACAATTTTCTGCAGGCCCTGTGCCTAGCCACGCGTGTTTCCTTGTTGTATTTGTTAGCTTGTTATTTTGTGATTATTTGTCTCGAAGTTTGCCTGTGTGTTTGAACCAGGTTCAGTGGAGTGGATGCAGTGCGCTCCGTCGTTTCAAAGGAGCGACTTTAGCATGTCCTGTGAGTGGACCATGTTCTCTGTTTCGTTTGCAAACATCCCGTCGCTGTACTAAGTTACGCTTCTGTATTGTAAGGAACCCCGCAGAAGCTGTTTCGTTTTTTTTTCAAGCAGAATTCGTTTGACGCGGCTGTAGGGATTGAATGCAAAGTCGCACGTGTTTAAGTGTTTGCATACACATTTTGTGAGAAGGCATTTATTATTTATACATTAACTGGAGACTATTCTGATTTGCGGGCTGATTGGGGCTGTTTCCTTTATGTCTGCTTCCCTTCTACCAAGCTTAATCCATGTTGAGAATTTATTTCCTTTCGTAAAAGATTTGCTTTGTTTGTCTCAAGTCTTGTGTTGTGCAAACTAGAGATCCGTTCTTGCGCCTTTTGGCAGGCGCCAGATTTTCTTCGCGTTGAGTTTTTGCAGGCTTCATTATAATTTTAGGAAGCGGATTTTTTGGTTTTAGTACCTCGTGTTTTTCATATGAACTGGTCCCTGTTCGGTTGTTTCGTCTTCGTTAGCTGTGCTGTGTCTAGGAAACGATCTTTGTCGATGAAACGTCGTCGGAGCGACTGTTTGTTTCCTATGCAAGTACTGTAATTAATTCTTGTTCGTTCTTAAAAGAAAAATAATAATAAAATAAAAGGATTCTGTAAGATGCCTCAAGGGAAGATATCGGTCTTTCAAAAACTTTCATATTGTTTTGATGAAATGTGGCTTTTTATGGGAATAAATAGTTATGCTTCTGGTATGTAGCTGTAAGTGTCTCTTTTCAAGTGATGAACTCGTTGAAATTTATTTATGTTCGTTTTCCCTCTTTGATCGTGCTTTGCGTACCATAGGCTATACCCGCAAGCCTAAATCTTTATCTGCACTCTGATTTGGTGTCTACGCGACCCATAATCCTCCTTTTTCTACTCCATATATACACCAACGTACAAACAGTACACAGTTGGAGCATGTAAATCTAGAAAATCAACATCGTACGAAGACACAATACAGTTTTATTAAGGATAATACGCGTCGCAAAAAGAAACAGCATACTCTTTAACTACCCTCATAGCTAGCACATTTCTTTGGACTTAGTGCTAGAACTTGTAGGAAAATATGCTAAAAACCCCAAGTTCAAAAGCATGAATGCCAGAAAAATATCAAGCGAGAAATGCACAAGTGTGGCTATCCTTACCTTCAAGTTGACCTATCGGTGTTGTTCCACTGCTTCGCGCCTGCAGCGTGCAAGCCCATGATGCCTCGAATGAATCGCAGATTAACAGCGCACTATATGTGCAAGTAAGGCATACCGCCTGACAGTTAACTCTGAAGAGTTTGCTACGGTAGAATCCAGATTTAAAAAAAAAAGGACCATTGCTACCTAAGTTCTGTACTTTCCACGAGCGTTTTTCTCACGGATTTGACGGAGACTGAATAGCGGGTTAGTGTAACTCGGTTCAGTTTCGGTCCGTAGTTGACTGCATGAATGCTTTTGTTCATGTATTGCACTGGCAAGAGAGTTCATTTGTGCTCCGATTCGTGCAGCGAGCAAGGGTGCAAGACGCAAGGCAGCTTTTTGCTCGCTTTGACTGAGCGCTTTGATCACGCTTTCCTCAATGAAGCCGCGCTGTGTTTATATTCATCCTAACTATGCCTCATAATATGATAACCAAGTCAAAGTGCACACTGATTCCAACTGATTCTATCATTTGCATTAGTAAGAGATACCTAGATAATTAGATTGACGAAACGCCTTGATCTCAATGTTGTTGATGATGTTGAGCGCTCTTCAATTTGTGCGCGGACTGCGAAAACAGAGATGCTAACTGTTGCTCGCAGCGAGAAGGAAAATCAAGATTTGTACGTAGCAAGAAATCTCCAAAATGTAGTGCATCAATGCTTACTTCTTAGACTTGTTTTTCGGTTCCGAGTACCACAAGCCCCCGTAAAAATGGTATCAAAGAGAAGCGAAACCAGGACTTCCAGTTTCGAAGGCATTGGATCACATTCTTATTTGAAAAGCCAAGTCTTAAGTCTTAGTTTAAAGGCGCTAGTCTTGCATAACAATACACGGCGTTCACAAGGCCTTCTCGGCAACGATTGTTCTTGGAGCCAAGCAATTCAGCTAGAAGCAACGATACGTACATAACTGTCGAATTGTGCTGGGCGTATAAATGCTTTCTTACAGAAACTCAATTGCGTACTGTAGTTAGTAAGAGAATTAATTCTTGACCAATTCATCATAACTTAAGTCCAATAGTAAAGTTTATATGTAGGCCTTATATGACTGTTGCTGTCATGGACTTTGCAAATAGCAACGACGGACGCCTCGTTTTTATATTGAAGCACTTGAGTTAACAGGTAAACAGCACAGGGAATCGCCAAAGATCTCATGCTTTAGTCCTTTTGGCACGTGACAATCGAGTAGCACTGCACGCGTTACAACTTCGCTAACGACATTCCTCCTCCTTGCGATATAAACGGGGGGAGGGTACTCTCCCATCACGTTAATTTTGTAGCAGTTTACATACGTGTGAGCAGCGCTCCCTCCGAGACTTTCTTTGAATTCAATGCTGAGCACTGTGGCAGCTGGCATTGCCAGGGAACTTGCTTCAAGCGGCTTTATTTAAACTATTCGGAATCGTTTGTGTGAGGAATGCATCTTCAATCCTATGAAAGCTACAGATGGACATGGCTTAGACATCGCGTAACTTACAGATCCGTTCGTATGTTCGGGCAGTTTTTTGATACGGTTCAAGATACGGAATTCTTTTTAACCATACAAGAACCCAAGTACCACACAATGACACAAACCTATTATTCTTAATTGGCTGCATAGATAAATGCAGATAGATAAGTGGATAGATAGATAGATAGATAGATAGATAGATAGATAGATAGATAGATAGATAGATAGATAGATAGATAGATAGA
>QQSS02197509.1:0-12467 GCA_003687565.2 Craspedacusta sowerbii
CCAACCAACCAACCAACCAACCAACCAACCAACCAACCAACCAACCAACCAACCAACCAACCAACCAACCAATCAATAAATCAATCAGAATCAATCAATCAATCAATCAATCAATCAATCAATCAATTTCCTCCTCGCCTACTATTAAGGCCTAACATTATGGTCTTAAGATTATTGGCTACAGCTTGTTGAATTCTTATAAGAACATGTAGAAGTATATCTCTCAATGCATTCACTAGCAGCGTCAGTTACTATTATAATTAAGATACGCGACTATCGCTACTGCTTCGCCATCTCCTGCAGTTCATTAATCCATCTTTCGCCTTGATTCAATCCCTAATACCTATACTGACACGAGACAATTAGTTTCTGTCGTTTTCCGTACGACTAAGGTAATGAACCTTGTACCCATTTATAAAGACAAGTGGCTTCCGCAAGGGCACCACCCCATGTTTGCTGCCCCATCTTGATGCCTCATGATGCATACTAATATGGTTTCCTCCTACTTTCTCTACTCCCTAATTTATTTTCGTTCCTTTTTTCGCTTACATCAGCTTTTCTCGGTCCAGTGAAGATATCATACGCGTTTTCTGTAGTTCTCAACATAGTCTGGAAATCTGGAAATTAGCAGTGAGTTCCAACTGAAATTTCTATGGAACAGGAGATTGCATTCTGATGCAAAGTCTCTACATATTTTCAGACACACCCAACAGTAGCTATTGGTCTTTCCCCTACTTTCTCTACTCCCTAATTTATTTTCGTACCTTTTTTCGCTTACGTCAGCTTTTCTCGGTCCAGTGAAGATATCATACGCGTTTTCTGTAGTTCTCAACATAGTCTGGAAATCTGGAAATTAGCAGTGAGTTCCAACTGAAATTTCTATGGAACAGGAGATTGCATTCTGATGCAAAGTCTCTACATATTTTCAGACACACCCAACAGTAGCTATTGGTCTTTCCCCACGTAGAAAGTCGCAATTTAGTACCTGACCGAGAAGTCCGATAGTTTGACCTTTCAGGAGCAGCGATTAGGGCTGCAATGCCTGCCTACACTCTTTTGCTGCCAGCAAATACATTTCTAGAAGAAGTTAAGAAAGACCCTCGAGGGGAAAATCTTTAAGGCAAAGAAGATAAAATTATTACGAGCGTTATGCGTTGCCTTTGAAGCTTCTTTTGGGTCAGCGAGAGCCACAACGAAATTTCCAGGAGCAGCGATTAGGGCTACGTTGTGGCTCTCGCTGACCCAACGGAAGCTTCAAGGGCAACGAATAGCGCTCATACTAGGAGCTTGGCGCTCACAATCAAGAGCGACAGAGTCCTGGTATGATTTCTACTTAATCACAGGTTGCGGTTGCGAACACGATGAAGGCCTCTCTTAAGTCTAAGACCTCCAACCCTTCAAGTTATTTTGCACTGAAGTTGAGGAACAACTGCTCAAGCTTTGTTTTACGGGAGTTACCTTCTTACCAAGTGGTTCACGGTTGCCCTGGTTCTTTCCGGAGTGAAAATCATCCGTGCTGCGTCCAGTGGGTGACGTCGGAGTCGGATGAATGCAGGTGTGACTTACTGACCGCACCCGATTGACATCGTTCTCTACGTCGCCGTTGAAAATCAGCGATGACGTAGTGCTCACACGGTCAGTGCTAGAAACGCTAAATAATGAGGCAAAGTTTCAAGCAAGTAAAAAGCACGCACAATCGTAGTAATGCAAGTACTTTTAAAGCTTATTTATGACTTTAAATTGATATTGTGCTTTGGAACATTTCCTACATCTTTTTCTCGTCCAACATAATGAACAACGACGATGCCCACAATGATCGGCCTACTTTTCTCGGCGCATTAAGTTACGCTAGCATTGTTGATGAAAAATGTTCCGATAACCTGATGGTATGACCTTTACCAACCAAACAGAAATACTGAGAAACGTCATGGCTAGTTTTTTTCTCCTAAATTGATGGTCCCACCACATCATCGCTGTACACGTACATGAAGGGGTTACCTGTTTCGAGATGTCCGTCGAAAACTCGCTGGCATACTCCGAACGCTTGCTCCGTTTACCACGTCACTATCCGGGCTACTTTCACCCTGGTGGTCCAGTGCCTCTTCGACGGCGTGTTCCGGAGCTGACTGTGTTCGCTCCCGACGAATATTGCTGCCAGCCGGAGTGACGTCAGAGGAGCAGCGTCGTAACCCCGCGGGTCTCATCGCATTCAGCGGTCGCTTTTCAGAACCGATCCTGCCGAGGTCATGGAGTCTCTCCAACAGCTGCATTGTGGTGACGGATCTAGGTTGTCGAAGATCATACCTGTCAACCGATGACCATCTTTTTCTATTTGCCGGAACATTCCTGGAGTTTTGATCAGAAGCAACGTGGGGGTGTGAACTTATACTTTCAGGTTCATCCCGTAAGCATGACTTTCTAGAAACATTTTCATAGGATCGACTTCTTGGGTCTGAGCAGAGATTACTTCCACTAGGGAAAGAAGCAAAACTATTGCTTTCTTCAGCTTCGCGAAGTCCAGAAAGCGTACCGAACGTGGAGGAGCGTGGTCTCTGCGCGTCATCTACTTCACGGTCTTTGAAGGAAAACATCTCGTTGTCTGCAGTTTGGTATTTCTGTTTTTTACTTCTGCTTGGCACTCTAAATAATCTCTTCATTTCGCTGAGCGAGGAAACGCTAGAAATTTTTGAGGATTTGCGCGATGTTTTCGTTTTCTTATCATCTCCTTGACTCTTAAACTCTTCCAAGCAATCGGTAGTTTCTTTTGAATCAGGACATGCTCTCGCAGGACAAGCTGAATACTTAGCAGAATGACGAGCCTTCAAGCTCATCGGTGCTAAATCGACATTGCTTTTCGAGGTAGCAGCATCGGTCTCACAGAACTTATTCCGGCCCATGTCCCCGCTGTGTGCATGTTCGGACAACTCAATTGAATTACCAATTTGGATATCATTCAATTTCACATCCGCGTTATTAGTTTCGGACGAATAACTGGAATTTAGGGACTCACAGCTTACGGGCTCGCAAAATGCTGCGCCGGCAACACTCCTGTGATCGTCACAGTCTTGCGCAGTGATCAGCTGTAGTTGAGCCGTATCTGCGAAAGACCCACTAAGGAGTGGAAGATCATTTGTACACAGGCCCGCCTGTTCGTTTCGATGGTTGACCTCTGTAAGATCATCTTGGGAAGTCAGTGCTGTGGGCTTGGAATTTTTTCCAATAAACGAAGCGAAAGGTAGAATCTCGCTTACATTTGCTCTTAAAGTATTAATTCCTACGCTTTTGTCTGGTAATGACGCCCGTTCATTATCATCTTTTCCAGAACTATCAACTCGTCCATGAGTGTGACCAGTGGTGTCGGTGTGTCGTGACGGAGTTTCACTTCCAAAAGCCTGCTCCCACCCTGAGAACCGAGGATTTCCGTTAACATCGCACAGAGCTTTGTTAGAAAGTAGGATGTTTCCTGATGGAGATGGCAGTGCATAGGAAGAAGATTGAAGTAAACGATCGGGTCTAAGCTTAAATTTTTTAGTGGGTCTGTTAGTAGAGCAAAAATCGCTGACTTGCAGTTTATCTGTCGCAGCTGGAAGCGCCTTGCTTTCCCCATCGTCAAGTGGGTCTACCTCGTTAGCAGCATCGCAAAGCCTGCCATTCAACAGCCCTCTACCAAGCTCACGATAATCCTGTTTAAGCGCTGAGGTGCAGTTCTGAACAAGGGAGTGATCTCCGACCGATCGACCTTCCGGTGCCATCTCCTCGGGTTTTCCCGCAGCCTGCATGTCTGGGGTTGAAGCATCCTGCTGTTGATGAATCGTGTCAGGCCTTTGATTAGAAAGTTCGTCAACAGCTGTAGACGTGTCAAAGAAGTGGGATAAAGTATGAGTCGCCTCGGAAGGTGACTCATCGGATGCGTCCCTGCTGGGTAACTCTGCAAGCTGATCACCTTGGCTTTGCGAGAAAGACAATACAAGAGTTACGTCTTGAACCTCGCGACAGCCTGATTGTCCATGAAGAGGCGGAGGACAAGAAATATCTGAATGTGACAGGCTTGAGACTTGATGCTTCTCGATAAGCTGACTTGAAGTTGGGTGGCTATCACTAGAGCCTGCATTCTCGTTGCCACCTCGAGATTCCGATGCCTCCAGATCCGGGATTATTAAATCTAAAGTTTTTGATGGCAAGAGTTGATTCAAGTTGAACGATTCTACACCAAGCTTGTTAAAATGTTTTTCCCGAGTGAGGTTTTTTCTCCATTCATTAAGTCCCAGTGTTCTATCCACATGGTCTTCAGATTCCCCTAGAAGCTTGGTGTTCTTGATAACGTCCTCGTATGAGATACCATTGATGAATCGTCCATCTTCAACTTCTTTCGTGTTATCTTGCCTTGCTTGCGCCCTTAAGGTTGAAGTAGACAAATCACGTAAGGATGAACCAGGCCTTAAACTGCAAACGGTCGATGTGCCAAGTGCCATAGCACTTGCTGAGTCTTGCTTGCCTCGGATTAGGCGCAGGTCATCCGCATCAAAGCTTTGATCAGCAACAGTAGTGGTGGATGCTCCACAGCATGGCGAAGAGCATATTTTCAGCTCTCGGAGCTCATGCGCTTTGCTGTTCAAATCCGTTTTTTTTGTTCGAAGACAGCCCATCAGTTGTTGATCATACGAAGAAGCACCAAAAGTGGCGGTACGAAACGAACGTTGACCAAAGCCGGTTTTGTCGCCTGCTCGACTTATTGACAAAGTGCTATCCTCTGCGTTTCTCAAAGAATTTTCGAGCTTTATCGCCGTAGAAGGCTGACAATTCCTAATGGTTGTCGCTGGTCGATCGAGCAAACCGTATCGCGACAAGATCGTTCTTACAGTTTCATTTTCGAAAAACAAACTCGCAGCAAGTTCACTGCCTCCTTTGTACTCCATGCTTGCACAACTTACCTGCCCACAAGGATGCTCATCAGCTTCACAGAGCACTTTAATTGGAGTTCTGCTTTTCTGCCTATCTGAACTTTCAAAGGCCTCGGTAGAGGTGTGACCACTTTGTGGCATGGTAGACGTTTGACCACGGATTGCAGCGGATAACTCGATTAGACGCCTCTGATGATTATAGAAAGTTCCAGACTTCAAGTCGGTGCTGTTAAGACCTTGATGCTTGGAATCTGGCTTGTCGTGGTTAAGAAATGCTGATGCAGATGCTGCTTGATTATGGTCATGTGTGACCACGCACCTCTTAGTACGATCTTCGCAGATATTTTCGTAATACGGTTCTCCTGCAGACCCTGTTTTGGATGCAACTTCGGTCGTGCAGGTATGGCCATCTTGAATCAGACTATGCGAGTGGTTACGAATAGAAAAGTCTTGAAGCGGGCTCGAAACCATTTCATTCCTGGAAGGCGTCACAGTAACGTCTATAGAGCTCGCCGCCATGCTATCTAACGTCTCCATTGATCTTCCAGATTCCAAAAAGGACCTGCTGTACACCCTCTTCCTGAAAGAGACGCTTCTAGGCGAATTTTTAGATAGACCGGGACATCCAGCCGTCTTTTTAGCGCCTTTGGTGCCATCTGATAAGCTTCGGCGGTGGCCTGTGAATCGAGGCGAAGAATCTGAATAGTCAGTGTTAATGTCTTGGTAATCAGAGTCTATTTCCAAGACCTGATTTCTCGCATTTTCTTCTGATTTTGACTGCAACACGCGATCCACTATGTTCTTACTGAAGGTAGTGGACCTAGAGGCGTTATCTAACCACACCTGAAGCTCACTTGGAGGTTTCAAATTCTTACGGTAAACCTTCGAGAGAGAACGAAAGAAAGAAGATAAACGGATGGTTTTACTCATATTTGCTGTCTCGACATGCATGAAAAACAAAGTCCTTTAATAAATGTAGATATGTAGATTGTTTGTTACAATGGATAGTTTGGCTGCAAAGTAACGTCGTGGTGCATGTGGACGCACACACCCACACACCCACAAACACAAGCACACACACAATCACGCACACACACAAGGACACACGCATATATATATGCGTGTGTTTTCTGTGTGTCTGCGTTGTTTTGTTTGCGTATGTGCTTTTGTGTGAAAGGGCTATATCTTGCATTTATATATATATTGCCTTAGAAACCGGAATATTGGCATGTTCACAAATAAGAAAATCATCGCTTAAGGGACAATTACTGCTTACAGACTCCCAATCGGTTCCGGCAAAATAAGCATGCATCATGATCTTTTCACCATCGACCGTGCAGTCGGAGGAAAGTAGCAGGTACCGTACGAGTCCGTGAAGAGATGGAGTATGAGGTGCCTCTCTAAAATCAAGTCACGTAGCAGTGGCAACGTTTACATGTTATTTGCGCATACTTTGACAGTAACATGGCGCGACTTGTAAGAGGAACATGCGGAATGCACCTGTTACAGGCACAGTTACGATGGAGCCATGCGATTAAGGTATTTGGTCTTATGTGTTGAATATGTCACTAATTGTGCAAATCTGCTTTAGTACATAAGGTCAACCTTGTTGAGCTCAAAACAGAGGGAATCACACCAGTATTGAGACTGCTTATAGATCCATGCTTTTGGGGCATTTGATATTATGGTTGGAATAGGTTGTCATGACTCGCAGGTCATGAAAGGAACATGTTTTTGAACACCAGACATGTTTACTGTGTAAATCGTGTTGCATATGAAGTTGTTTTTTCATTAGTTATCGTTTTTCGTGTGGCGTGCGCAATAGATTATATTATATTTGTAGCGAGACTAGACATACTTAAATTATAATCACGTGTTTGTATATAGTTGTTTACTACATTCTGGAGACCAGACGGTGAAGGGATCATCCGCGATTAAGCGAACTCTAGCCGTCTGTATGTTACGTTTTTGTATATATAGCAAGGTTACGAGTAGTTTAGAAGAATGTGAACAGAATACGAACACGAGTTCAAGAAGAATAAGAGTTCAAGCGAGAGTAAGATATCAAGTTGGAGTACGAGGTTTTAGTTGTCAATTCGCAATAGTTTGATCTCGCAACGAACCGTAGTCGCACAGTCTAACCACATAGGTCACTAGGATTAATTAAGGAAATCTGCTTTGTTATACGAGGTTTAACGTATTGAGCTTGAAACAGGTAGAGTGGGACCAACATTATGACTTTAAATATCGCAAAATACTTACAGCGCCAGTGGTTCCTTGGAATTCTTTCCGGTTGAGCATTTAAGAAGAAGTTTTCCGAGAGCGACAAAGTCCTCGTGCATGTCCGAAGCGGAGACACTGTTGCCCTGGCAATGAAGCAGGTTAAAGCACTCGTCTTTCCGATTCAGGTTGCAAAAGTAGCACTCTTCCAAACTCCAATATTTTTCGCGAGAAAACGTTCTCCTGGCAGCCACGTGACCGTCGGGATCGAAGAACACATTTTCACAGTCCAAGTGTCCGTAGGCGACGTTTGATCGATGCATGCAGACCAAAAGCGCAGTCAATTCCAGGGCAACAAATCTCAGCACTTCCTCTGAACTCGTTTTGCATTGGTCTAGAAAATCGTTCAGAGATACTCCCGCAGGCATGGGACTGAGCACGAGATAGTCTTGCTTTTCGGACTGAAAGGAGTACACGAGGCAAACCAGAAAGGAGCACACGCTGTAAGTGTGCTGCCTCAAGTAGTAGTTCAATTCCACATTTGAGTTCGGTGATCTGGTAATGACTTCCATGGTGTACGGGCGGCCATCTTGCTTCCGAATAACGTCATACAGTCTGCTGTCTCCCTTCTTCTGCAGGAACTGAAGTAAAAATTATTCCGCCCTATTAGCTGGTTAGTTGTTTTAAGCAAAACGCCCGATAAGAGCGGCCGTACGTTCTTTTTTCTTGGCTTTTAAGTTGAATTGCCCGATGACAAGGAAAGAGCTGTGCTTAAAAACATTTTTGTTAGATACATTCGAGCTCGAACGTTAACTCTCTCTAATTAGCATCAGGCAAGGCCATTAAACTGCGTTAGATTCGGAAACACGTTTGGGGGATAATTTGGTACTTAATATGAAAAAGAAATAAACCATCAACAAACAGTAAATATAGTTGAAATCCCTCAAAAGGGGGTGCATTTCTCAGATTTTTGTCTTTATAACTCTCAGAGCAATCAGTAACCTCTTACTCATACAGTTGTAAACAAAAGGCGCTCGCAGGATTTAAAAATTCAGTATCCAAGTTTAAACGCATTGAAAAATGAGCTATTTTCGCAATAGCGGAAGACAAGAAGTGACTTGTCCCAGTAGCCCTTGCTACTTGAACACGGCAGCTATGTTATTTGCTCCTTATCAGGATGGTAACACAACGTCCCTCCTCTCAACACATATCAAGGAAAAAGCAATTCTTCCTGTTTAGGGCTGCTGGCTTATAAAGATATCTTACTATGAGACCACATACAACTTCGCAATTCATCCAAAAGCAAGCGGTATGCAAGGGTATTCACATCACGTGACCCTTACGGTTAAATGCCCTACGTGATTGGCTTTTCCCTTGAATCCAAGCAGAGCCGCTGCTACCATGGGCAACGATTCAAGACAGTGTCAGCATAGAGAAGAAAATTGCAACGGCTGTCTTGTGAAAATTTAGCAGAACACAAAATACGAAGATGCTAAAAAATAACACAATGCTTACAGATACAATTTGAAACTCATCTACTCCAGGAATAGTCTCGATTTCCATCTTCTCGACCGTCTCATGTTTTCTTGTTCAACTCCTTTGCTCCTTCGTGAACAGAGATATTATAATGTCACTGCGAATCGTGATCGGGATAAAAGACTATTTTAACAGCAAAGATGCATGGTGGCATACACGCACACAAACTCACACACGCACACACGCTCGGCTCGGTCTATCATTGACAAGCTTAAAGAGAAAGGACAAAAATGATTTTCTTCGGAGTTAAGGCAAAAACGGCTGTTTGAAAATATTGAAAATATGAGAAGAAAGCAATTGGCGATGAAATGCTTCTTCGTGGGAAGGTGCTGCTACTGAACCTCAGGACTATGACAACCGTCACGACCCCCGTGCAAGAAAGATGATGACATGACAACGGAGCGAGGCAAGTTGAAGTTTCAACTCACACCAACAGTCGTCGTACACATTTTCTTCACAATAAAACTGACTTTGTGCCAAGCACAAAACAGAATGAACTTTGGATCAGGAGTGGACCCAACCTGAGAAAGGCACGATGAATAATGAGTAGTAACGGGTGTGTATGTATATGCCTAACTCTATATCTTAAGGTGCATCACTAAACTATGAAGCACTTCTACATACGGCAAGGAAACAGGTATTTTAAAGAAAAAAAAAATTGTCGCCGAATGTATTCATGTAATAAGCACCCACACCTTCTATGCGCGAGGGGAGAGATAGTCAGGGAGATTACGAATAAAGCAAGCGACACTCAGTAATTTTTCCTCGGCAATCAACACAAAGTCGCAGTAAGACCAGATTCTTCATGAAAAATTTCTTGAAAGAGCACCATATTACCTGTTCAGAAAGTTTGTCATACTTAAGTCAAGCTATCACCACTTCTGTCACAAGGCCATTTGCAGGATCTGTTCTAAGTCCATCCTTGCGCGAGCTTAATCCAAGGATATCGGCAATTTGGAATTGGCCCACTTATTATTCAAACTGGCAATTGTTTAATATTGCCTTCAAATAAACTTAAGATCCGTTGAGACTTCAGACCCGCGCGTGCGGCAAGTATAATGGAGCGAAAATCATGCCTTTCTGGAGCTAAACGTTTTAATTAATTCTTCCTCCTTCCGTTTCCCCGGCCAATTCTATTATGAAGTTCGTAACATTGTTAGTAGGTATTGCGTAGGCATTGATTTTAAACTTATTTTTGTTTTATTTAAGTCTGGGTCTTACTTTTCTTGAAAGAACCCGCTTCCCAAGTGTTTACAATCTGGAATAAATTTGTTTGTGCTGGCTGTAGTGCCTGCTACATTTGAGAAATCCTCCAGACACCTTAAAACTCGGATTGATAAGCACTTGGGAAGAGATAAGTCTTCTCACGTTTTCAAACATTTGCAAGTGAATTATGACTGCAGGCACCAGTGTACTGATCTTTGTTTTTTTGTTTTAGATGAAGCCCCGGCAGATTTTCAGCGTAAACTGAAGGAGGCCATGTTTATTCAATGGATAAAACCTAACCTTAGCACCAACTTAACAATCTAGCTCTTCTCTTTCTATCTAGATCTATCCTTTCTTTCTTGCACCTCTTTCTTACTTACTTCGCTCTCTCATCGGTATTTGCGCGCGCTTGCGTACAGCTGCTGTTTCCTCGTGGGTTTTTTAAATTGTTGATTGATAGTTTATTTTGTGCCTTCCCTTTCGGAATTTTCCATCGGTTGCTGAGTGAGCATTTGTAACGTCGATTATTGAATGATTGGTGTATTCCCATCCTCTTATTTAAACGCTTTTGATGTAATTTTTTGTGTTAGTTGAAAATGATCGAAGCTGATCGAAACATGTCCTACGAACAGGAAGCGCTTCTTCGACCATTTGGTAAAATTCTATTATGATAATTACCGTCAATTGGCGGGGGCTCCTCAATAGCAACCAATTGATACAATTTATGGGCGCTTGTGAAGTGAACAAAGATAATTGAGTTCTCGGCCAAGTATGGAATTAACTAACAAGTGTAAGCCATACTCGCTTTTATATAAATTGTTCCTGTGATCGCTTGATGCTAAGTCATAGATCATAATCTTGTGCACTTCTCACATGTTCACACACATGCACCTTTCACCCTAGTGAGTCACGTGTTACAACATGCATCTAGTGCTTAGGGAATCGACGCGGATGCTATGATGATGGTCATACTTGTGGGATATCGAGGGGGGAAGGCCGTGAAAGAATCTAGGTCCACTGGGATGGCATCGGTCGAGAAAGACGAGGACAGACTGGCTGGACCGGTTTTGGTGACTAGTCTAACCGGTTTGTGGCTTACAAAGCCTCGCTCTAATTCGCGCATGCCACCGCATAGAAATGTTAGATTCTCCTAAAGTCAGACATCAATCTATAAGGCCCTCAAAAATTGAATATATCCAAGTGATGTTTATACACAGCTGCAGGCGCGCATAATAATCAATATCATGTTCTTACGTCACACAAGGATCGAATCTGTGATGCTCAATGCAATACTTAGTAATCGTTTTTTAAAATGATTTCTCTATTCTATCCATGCAATAGTCTACCATAAAATAGCTATATAGACATGGTGTAATTATAATGATAAAAGATAGAGGGATATTTAGTGTTATTGGCTGTTAATTAGCGACTTTTATGATTGCCAATGGAAACGCTTTTTTTAAGGCGCGTCATATGTCTCTTAGAATTGGAGGTAATTAATCTAGAACGATTAATATATTACATGAAATGTTTCATGTTATCCTCATTAACTGACTTTTATGAGTTTATTTTGCTCCGATCAACTGAGATTGTGAGAAGGTACGATGGCACATGAACTAGTTGAGTGACCTTGGATGCACATACATCTGACGAATGTAACTGGAGTGTTGAATCATTGATAAAGCTTTCTGATTTTTGACTGCGCTTATGTCAGGCGCTACCTCTAAATTGCAAGGGGCAAAAAAAAATCAATGAAAATAAATAAATAAATAAAATAGAAGGCTCAAAAAATAATAACAAATAAGTAACCTAAGAATATGTTGTTTGATATTGTTCCCGAAACGTTACCATGAATGAAGGCCCCCCCCCCCCCGCTTAATTCAATAATCTAATGTAGCGAAGAGTTCGAGCAAAACTACTCGCTTATAGAAAAGATTACGTGAGCCCGAGCAGAAAAAAACTAAGGAGATTCTGGTATTATGATATTCTGTGCGATACTTAAGTAATTTACTGGACAGCAGCAAGTGGAGAAAATGCTTAAATGATTAAAATAAAGGTGGGCCCGACACATACCTTCAAGTTGATAGTAGCACGCATTCTGGAACATAATAAACACCCTTTGCGAGTATTTTTACTTCACATAAATGACTAGCAACTAAAAATACTAGATCCACAAAAAAAAATTAATAAATAAATAGCAATAATAATTGGACAGCTGTATGGCCGGGAATGTGTGGTCACTAAAAACTCAACACAAACGGCACGATAGCTCGGTGTCTACCAACAAAGTGAGAGGCAGTACGCGTCTAGGATGGAAGAAGACGAGTAGAGGGAGATACACTGATCGGCTGCGATTAAGCGTGATCAAGACTGTTGGATGCATATCATTTCTAACCCCATCCATCCATATGTCAATATATCCATCTACATAGCAATATATCCATTTATCCATTCATCCGCCCATCTATCTAAGCATATATCTATCTATGTATCTATGTATCTAAGTATCTATCTAAGTATCTATCTAAGTATCTATCTATCTATCTATCTATCTATCTATCTATCTATCTATCTATCTATCTATCTATCTATCTATCTATCTAT
>QQSS02197520.1:0-25499 GCA_003687565.2 Craspedacusta sowerbii
TATATATATATGCTTACAACAGGGATTAATTAGGTCGATAAAAAATCGAGTAGAATGCGTCGTGCGAGTATGTCAGAAAGTGACAAAAATCCGACAAGGCAAGGAAAGTCTAACCCTGGAAAGAAAGGTGGAATACAGCAAAGTTCGGGGATGGAAGCCATATACCAAGTTGCAAGGTCAAGCGGTTATAATTCAAGCACTGCTCAGTCAATCGGAAAAGATTAGTAACTTAAGCAACTATTTTACGTAAACACGCACGTATAAAGCTAATAACAAACGGCAAATAAATAATACAATAAAAAATCACTATTAGCAAAATCTTGCAAGAACATTCAGGCACAAAGCCAAAACAAGATAGATGGAATTCACGTAAGTTGCTCTATGCAGTCTAAAAACTAAAACTCGAAGTCAAATCACCTACGTTACTGCATAAATTTTCTAAAAAGTATCTCTCGCAATCACTAATTAGGACTCAAACATGTGCAGCCGCTAATAAAGCTTTAATTTCTTTGTTGAAGAGAAGCTTTGATTTACTTTACATTAATATTAAGGTCAATAAGCTTGTTACGGTCGAGGGCACGTTGTATTTGACGTTTGCACTACCATACATCTCACTTCTAGGGCTTGGCAGGGCAAGCTTATGCGAAGTATCCATTTGAGTATTTGCGCTTATATTTGGAAAACGTTGGTCAGTGCTGCTGGTATCTTGCTATTATGCCAGTTGTGCATAAAAAGTCGTAAGTTCAGTACTATTACGTCATGGAGTCGTTTTTAGTATACCTAGTTGTGAGAACAATGCGGAAGTCGGCTCTCTAAAATCGGAGGAAGTCATTATTCTAAGGGCTTGATTTTGCAATTTGACAATTCAATTTAATTCGCTTTTCCGTGTTGAACCTCAAGTAAGACAGCCATAACTTATATGGGAGTGAAACAAGCTATAATAGAGTGATCTTAGAGTGCGGGCATCGATGTAGTGGTGCATACTAGAAAGAAAACCGTTGGCTCTTGATAGTTTTCTGGAGAGTTCAGTGAGGTGGTCTCGCCAAGTCAGCCGCGAATCTAAGATGGGGCCATGATACCTTATTTTCTTAGAAGGATATATAATTTTATCGTTAATTTTTAGCATTAGATTCGTTTTGGATTGCTTGCTGTTAGGTTGGACCAGTATAACTTTGGTCTTACCAGTATTTAAAGATAGTCTTTTTGCGCAAAGGCAATCGCACATGATAGCAATGTCATGAGATATACTAACCTTAATTCTTTGAATGGAGTGACTGCTATGTAGTATTATAGTATCATCTGCAAAATGTTGGGCGACGTAAGTCGAGAGGCTAAGTCCAAAATTCTTTATGTGCATCAAAAACAGTAGTGGGCCTAAAATTGAACCTTGTGGGACATCGATGGATATATCAAGTACCTCGGAGTTCTCAGTGTCGATAGTGAAGAATTGTTTCCGTGTAGGTACGAAGTAAACCATTTGTGGCAAACATCTCGAATGCCATACAAATCAAGTTTTTCTAAGAGAATATTTTGATTTACCGTATCAAAAGCTTTTTGTAAATCTAAGAATACGGCACATGCATACTCGCTCTTGTCTAAAATCTCCCTAACACTAGTAATTAAGTTGACTAGTGCGTGATTGGTTGAATGATGCTTTCGAAATCCGAATTGCAGTTTGTAGACAAGGTCGAACTTTTCCAAATATTGATATAGTCTTCTGTGCATAGCTTTTTCAAGAATTTGACTTACATTCGACAGAAGGGAAATGGGACGATAATTATTGCATAACTCAGTGGTATCAGACTGGTATATTGGAATTATTTTCGACACTTTAAAGATACTGGGAAAACACCTTGACTAAACGACTGATTGATCATATGTGATATAGGGGCCGCCAGAATTGATGAGCCAATTTTCAAGAGGTTAGTCGGAACGCTGCAGGGCCCGCAAACTTTTGAGGCACTTAAAGTATTTATTAGTTCTATTTCTTCAATGTTATCCGTTGGCTTTAAAAACATGCTTTGTGCTGCGCTTGGGGGCATGTATGTCATAAAATTGTTTTGCGAGTTGGGGACGTTGCTTCGAGAGATTTACCTATTAAGGAAAAGTAACTATTAAATGCAGAAGCAATGGGCTCCTTCGCTACCCGGTCATTCTTGCCTACAATCAAAGCGAAACTTGGTCTTTCTGTTTTGTTTGAGAATAGACGTTATCCCGTCCCATGTTTTTCTTGTGTTGTGTTTATTTTGCAGAAGATAATTTGAGTAGTACAAACGTTTACTTCTTTTCATCATGTCAACTACTTCGTTTTGTTGCTTTTTGTATTTAACATGCGCTTCTGTTCGTGCTTGTAGATCAGTTTCTTTGATGTAATCTTTTCGTAAATTATCTCTTATTTTCGTTGCTTGCAAAATATCGTAATTTATCCATGGCTTCTGTTGTGTGCTTAGTTCCTTTTTAGTAAGTCTTCTGAAAGGGGCCATAACATTTAAGATGTCATTGACCTGCTCTATAATAATCTTTGTAAGGATTTCTGGATCCTGTTCTTTTTCAAACGGTGATGTCCAATTTATGTACGATAGTTCTTCCTGGAATTCGCTCGCATTAGATGTTTTATACGAGCGACCATAAATGGGCTTACTTTGCTTCATTATTTTCTTTCGTGTGTATTCATTGAACTCGTTGTAATTAAGCATCTTGTGCGATCTACCATGTTCGGACTTCCACTTGCTTATTTCAGCTTTTAGGTTGCAATTTGTAAAAACAATAAACTGTGCGAAATGACCAGATATACTGCAAGTAAGGTTACCACTTTTTTGTATCATATATCTATTTCAACTTGTTTGCAAATATATTGTGGTTGCAAAATAAGTGGCTGGAGATTTTGGCTTATAGCTATATTAATAAAGTCGGTGAATTTGTTAGTCGTGTCATAGTTGAGAAGATCAACGTGTTTTCTATGGCAATTTTCGCGAGAATTTTCGAGCTATTTCGATAAAAGTTGTTTTGTAACCGTGCTCACTGTGAAGGCAAAGGTCATGTCTGATTTTCATGTTATTCGCAACGGAGTTCTGAACATATAAGCCAGTTCCATCTGCACTAGTAAGTGTTCTTGTGTCAACAAATTGGTATTCGGGCAAGTCAATAAGTGTGATTTCGTCGAAAGCAGGCTTTGGACGAGTTTCGGAAACTCCTATTATTTTAAATTAAAATTTAATTGTATTTAGTAGGCTGCTTAATTCATCGTGATGTTTGATCAATTAAGCGATATTAATATGTAAGAAGCTTCAATGACAAGCTTGAATCGAACTTTCGATGCAAGAATTTGTTGAAGTCGTAGTGCTTTGAAACGTTTTTGCTAAAAGAAAGCTCTTCAAAGGTTAAAGTTTGTACCAAGACACAGATGACTTCCAAAGACTTTGCCGCCATCAAGCACGGTCTTAAATTCGACAGTTTAGGACTCTCAACCTAAAAATACCAGATTTTATTAAAAAGCGGACTTCTTCTAATAAGCAATGCAATATTTATTTTTATATTTTGTCCACATTTCCTTAAAAAAACAAGTTTTGATTACAAGAAGATTGTGTATTTCGTAGTTGCTTGCAGTTCATGGTCTTCACCGATATGTCCCTGGGTGATATATTCAAGGCGGCGGCCGGTAAATATACTGCCGAGAAAATCCTAATGAGCAGCTACATCGCACATACTGCAAGGCAAAACTCTGCTAACCGAGCTCGTTTCTTTAGTCATTTTCAAGCTAGGCGTGTGTGCGTGTGTGTGTGTATGTGTGTTTGTGTGTGTGGTGAGTACTGTAAGAGTTAAATTGTACAAAATCAGCGGCCGCTGCGTGCCGTCATCTTAGCAAAGGAGGCCCGTGGCGATGCATTTACAATACCATACACTACCACGGGGAGAACATGATCAAAGACGACCTTACTCAAAATTGCAGATTTAAGTGCGCATTCGTTGCAAGTTTAAGGGTTACCAAGTGCATAAAATGTCACATGCACACAGCCTGGTTCATCCTAAATAAGCGCACCATCGCATACTACCAAATGCTGCAATTATCGACCTATCCCTTTACTTTCCAATGCAAGCACGTAATCAAGAAGGCGATGTTCAAAAGGTATACGAATTTCTAGAAGCTTCTAAAGTTATATACGACTAACAATTCGTCTTTCGTAAATAACAGTCTCCCAATCACGTGTTAGTCAACTTTAATAGTGATATAAGTGATATACTAGACCGTGGCGAATATGCATGCAGCTTGTTTTTTTGGATTTGCAAAAGGCTTTCGATACCGTCAAGCAAACAATTCTTTTACAAAGGCTTGAAATATATGCAATTCGCGGAGTTTTCCAGCCTTGGTTTTTTTCATACCTCATAGGGCTAAACCAATTCGTCACGATTGAGAATGAAAATTCCAATATTTGCTCTTTGGATTTCGGCGTTCCCTAAGGCTCCGTATCAGGCCCTTGCTGTTTATAATCCATATCAACGACTTTCATACATGTTTTTCGTCTGGTTTTTCACAGCATTTTGCAGATGACACTGCTATATCTTTACAGGTTTATCTCCTAAGGGCTTAAAATTATTCATGTCGCGTGAATTCTCACAAATCTTCGATTGGCTATGCGCTAAAAGATTATCTTTAAACGCTTCAAGGACGGAAATACTTGTTTTTAATCGTTCTAGAAGAAAAGCTTGTGGTTTCAGACTTACTCATAAAACTAATAACAAGAAAATAGATTTATCCAACAAAGTGAAGTGCCTGGGTGTATTACTTTACTGATAACACTCGTGGAGATATCAGATCTCCGAACTCTCCAAGAAACTAACGAGGGCAATAGGACTTCTCTCAAACATTCGCTACTACGTTAATGCAACAATTATTAAATCATTATATTATAGTTTTTTCCACACCCACCTAACCTACGGATGTCTTACTTGGGGCGCAGCTTGCAAAAATGCACTACATCGAATCTCGATACTGCAACAGAATGCTATAGAGTTATAACTTTTTTTCTAGTTATAGCGATCCTACACCCAAATAATTCTCTCAACTTAAGATATTGAAGCTAGAACATGCATTTACATTAACTATGACTTTATTTATCCATGACTGGCAATGGAGGAAGCTGCCAAGGTCCATAGCCAAGTTTTTCAACTATCAATCTTCTAAAGTGAAGACGAGAACAAGTGAGTTAGCAAGCTCTCAGTACCCGTGTGAAGGACTGAAGCCTATGGCAGTAACATCAACAACAACAACAACAACCACAACAACAACAACAACAAGATTTACTTTTCTCCAGAAATGCCATTCATAAAAACATCAAACAGATAAAATTAAGGAAAAAAAAGAATGAACGTGAAGTGAAAACTGAGGTAAGTGCATTTTCTGAAGACGGAGGCATCCTCTATAGCCTCAGGGCTAATCGGAATGAGAATGCCACCAAAATCTGCCACCAAGGTTCGCGTTTACAATTTACACACACAATGAGACTACTCTCTCATTTAGAGTACAGATAGTGAGGACATAGTCTATCTAGGTAGCGACTCATACAGATGCTAATTTTGTCATCAGTCTGAATCCTTGGTCTGTTTCGACATGGATATAAGACTATGAAGCAAAGTGGGGATGAATGGATCAAAGCAAGCATCATTGAATAAAACGTGATCAACCTTTCAGCGTTTCGTGCGCAGTTCAGTTACACAATTCGGAGCGAATACGAAGGAAACAGTCGTGTACAAGATTGCAAAGCATCTACAAAGTGAGACCGCGATTCCCAAAACTAAAGAAGGACTTACGGCATAAAATAATTGCACTACTCATCCCTTGACCAAACTAATCATCACATCAATTACATTAGGCACTCAATAGAAGTCCATGATGCGTAAAGGATATCAAAAATTACTAATTACTAAATGAGTGCAATCGTCCGAGAAAGATGTATGCAGCGATTTTATAGGGCTTGCCAGTGGAGGTAACACCATACCTCAATCAAAATATAAATCACTACTAAAATTTATTGCCAAAGATACTCCATCCAACACCAAATATTCAATAAACTACCCAGTACACTCAATAGAAATGCAAGATCGTAGATAGAGATCATAAGTTATAAAATAAGTGTATACATTTTAAGTTACGCATGCAGCTGCCAATAACGCTTTGATTTCCTTTCTGTAAGTTGGTCTTGAATTAGAGATTGCTATGTTAATGCTATGCAGATGGTTGTACAACACCACAACTTTAAATTTTATATTTCTACTGCCGTAGAGTTCAGTCCATGCTATGGGTACTGATAGTTTTGCCAATTCACTTGCTCTTGTCTTTAATTTGGAGGTGTGAAAGTTGAAGAAGTTGTCAAAGGTCCTTGGAAGCCTCTCCAATTCCCTTCTTACATGAATAACGCCAAATTTAATGTAATTGCGTTTTCCAGTTTCATCATCTCCAGTTGAGAGAATACGTTTGATGTAGGAGCGGAATAATCGGAAAATGTAATTACTCTTATAGCTTGCCGTTGTAGCATCAAAATCCTATTTAGTGTATTTTTGCTGGACATGCCCCAAGACAACCGTATGTAAGGTGGATGTGAAACAAACTGTAATATAATGATTTGATAGCTATATCATCAACGTAATATCGAACTTTAGAGAGAAGTCTAATTGCCCTTCTTAGTTTTTTGGAGAGTACGGAAACGTGAAATCTCCACGAGAGTCTCGAGTCGAGTACAGCGCCTTAGTACTTCACTTTGGAAGATACATATATTTTCTTGCTTTTGATCTCCAGAGTAAGTCTACCCATTTGAGCCTTTTTTTTTATGATGGTGTAAAAGAATATCGGTCTTAGCAGAGTTTAGAGATAATCTGTTGGCGCAGAGCCGATGAAAGATTTTGAAAAGTTCATGCGTCATTAGTAATTTCAAGAGCTCAGGAGATAAACAACTAAATGATATAACAGGATCGTCAGCAAAATGCTGAGCATAGCTAGAAGACAAACACCTACAAAAATCGTTTATATGAACTAAAAACAGCAGGGGCCCTAACACAGAACCTTGGGGATCACCAAAATCAATAGGGCAAATCTTAGACGAGTCATCTTCAATAGCAACGAATTGCTTTCGTCCTATAATATACGAAGGAAACCACGGAAGGCAAACTCCACGAATACCGTATACTTCCAGATTTTGTAAGAGAATTTTGTGATTAACGGTATCAAACGCTTTTTGCAAATCCAAAAAACAAGCTACAGGCATATTCGCCGTGGTCTAGTATATCACTTATTTTACGAACGAGATTAACTAAGGCGTGCTTAGGCAAATGTTGCTTACGGAAGCCGAATTGTTGATCATAAATAATTTTAGAAGATTCTAGAAACTCGTAAAGACGCGAGTACATCGCTTTCTCGATTACTTTGCTCAAATTAGAGAGCACGAGGTAGGTCGATAATTAGCGTATTTTCCCGTGGTACCAGGTTTGTAGCAGTAGCAATATAAAATTTAAAGGCGCTGTACTATACAACCACGTACATGACATCAATATAAACATTGCTAACTCAAAATCAATGTTTAAAAGGGAGATCAAAGCTTTCTTGGTCGCAGCGTATGCCTAAATTGGAATGTGTATACTTATTTTAAAACTTCTGTTTCCCTCAATGTTCTTGCATTTCTATTGAGAATCGATTGAACGATTTATTTGTGCTGGAGAATCAAAGACAACATTTTTTGTAGCTTTAATATTTTAACGAAGGTTTGGTGTTATCTTTTGTGGAAAGTGTGGCCCTACCATGTGAATTAACTTACTTTATGCTAGACGCTGGGCCTTGTTTCGATATTGCTTTCTGACCCATGCCTTCCCTCTACTAACCTATGTTTGATTGCTTCGACTCTCCTGTATTTATAATCTTGGCAACTTGTCGAAAAGGGGCGCGCGAATTCGGGCTGACGATAATTTGGCGCTAGTGCGTGCAGTTACATAGCATGATGAGACGACATTCGTTGTGCCTCTAAGTGATTGCAAGTTCACCGTCTCTGAGAAAATACTCAGATACTGACATTTTTGATTCGATTAGCCATGAGGCTATAGAGGATGCCTCCATCTTCCGCAAATGCAATTATGATGCTATTTTTTCCTAGAATTACTTACTATTCTTGAAATCCTTTGTAAATGGCATTTACATTGAAAATAAATTTGTTTGTTGTTGTTAATGTTACTTGCTGCTGGTATTGGCTAGCCTAAGTCTATCTCAATAGTGCAGAGGAACTAAACTAAAAGCAATTGAATAGTTAGAAAAAGCCATTGTCCGATCAAATCATACAGCGTATTACAAAATCTTCTTCCAACTGATATTTTCTAAATTGATAGATAACTTTGTTCACTATCACAAGTATGTTTTCATTCATACTTTGCTTGCTGCGCACGACGTAACTTTGGAAATCTTCTAATCATTTTCCCTTAACATGCATAACAGGCAGGACGTTTGAAGCAAACACCATATCACACAAATATTCGCGTCCGGAGCCACTTTCAGCGCTAGATATTCCTCTAAAAATCTGCATGAAACATGGCAAAAATACCGTAAGGCTAATATTCGTGGAGGACTTCAAAAATTGCCTAATAAATAAATGAGTAAGAAGTCTCATTATCAGGGAGCCTAAACAAATGTTATATTAACGAAGCATTTTTTCAATGTACAAACTGCATTTTATTTGGTGGATGAAGTTTGACTGGCGCATCCACATCTCGCTGAACACAAAAGGGATAAGAATCAATTTTTAAGACAGCTTTTACTTATCCAAGCTGACGGCAGTATTACCACATACTGTTCAAAAACACAACCCCACGGTTACACTTTTAGAATTGTGCATTTTTGGAAATAAAATCCTCAACTAATGCTACAGGGAGGAGAGCTCTGCAAACGTTTTCTATCTAAGGCTTGAATTGTATATCGCACGAGTTATGGCATTGATTATTACTTTTTAATAATTAATTGTATAGCTTTGATAAACCAAACAATAGCAGCAAAAGTAGTTACAACATCTTCGCATTATCTTGTACTCAACTTTCCAGTAAGAATAGCCGTCACAATTATCGTAAGCCTTTCAGAAAATGGCCTCTTCACTTGCCATATTCACGCAACTTCATTTCAAGTCTATAGAGGCCCTATTTTCAGTCTCTCCATAATTGTTTTGCAAGTTTCCACATTTAAAACTTTCGCACTGTTTTAGACCTTTTCAAAGTGAAAAATCGTACGGATGCCTTGCTTGATAGCGGATTGCCACAGAAATAGCTCTGGACACGCACACAATATTTTTGGAGGCATATTTGATGTTGATAGTTAAAGGCATGCAGTCATGCCCTCGATGCAAATGCTAAAATGTGAAGTATCCACGTAGATTCTTCCGTAAGAACTGCAGCGACATAATGAAATTAAAATAAGGAGCTATTGAAATGGAAGGGAACGTCGTTTACATGTAAACGCTTGCCTCGGATCTATCGAGACCTATTGACTCTACAGTCTTCCTTCGCTGGTCTCGCCAAAATGAGATTTTAAAATGGCTAGCAGCTGCAATCAGTATTTAAACAAGTGCGCGATGGACATCTAGCTTCTGGTCACCAAAGTTTTTTATGTATTGCGATGTGTCGACGCAAGTAACGTTACAAGTCGATAACATTTAGAAGCATATAATAGAGTTACTCGCTATCAGTCCAGATTAGGTACTCAGAGTTGGCATGATTCTCCAAGGAGGTCTTGAGCCATTTTCTAAGTGTCTGTTTTATAAGAGTCTTCCCAGAAGTGTTTTCTGGCTATCACTGGTACATCTAGCACTACCGATTTGCTATTCCTTGACAGGTGCCTCGCAAATTTTCTTTTATCAGTAGCCAATGGCAGGGTTTTAGTATAGATTCCAGTGTTTAAATAGATTCCAACCAGTAGAGCATGGCGGGTGAACGTTAGTATGCGGCAATAGTAGGTGTTACGTCACCGTCAGCTTTTCCTAACATGCTTTGCGCGTTTTTGAGACAGGACTACGGCAGTTCTATTAGCTTAAGATTCAGCTTTACTTCAGCTTACGAAAGCCAGTAAGTTAAAAAAAAAAATACTCCTAAAATTCCCTCGTGGGAACCATGCAAATTTATTCGGCGTACTCTATAGCGTTTTTGTGTGCACTTTCAACAAGAAATATAGATTCTAGCGTTGCTGATGCCCTGAAATTTTGTAGAAATTTAGCCAGGATTAGCCAGACTTGTGTGAAGAGCCAAGCCAGGTATATCTCGGACTTGCGGTAAGTCAAGATCCACGTTAGAGCTTGTGATGCAACAGGCAATCCTATTAGAAACACTTCAGAATTAACTTTGGAAGTCCTCCCATGAAAGGCTTCACACTTCACTCCATGAGGAGTAAGACTATATAGAATGTATGGAATGCGGGGAAGCTACGTCTGCATGTTGCTAAATAAGCGATCGGAGATTATGAACTTCTGCAGACACAGGACAAAATTTAAACTGAAAGCAATGTAACTTGTAGCAGTTTTCAATGGCTATTGCATGCGATCGTTCTTTCCTTGTAGACCTTCTGATGACTGCGCATAGCACGAAACAGACTGTCAAGATTTGACACTTGAGATGAATAAATTTTTGCTGCGGCTTGGCCCATTGAGCTCTTTCACTGGTCTGCTACCACAAGATGCCACAAACTATGAAAGCTCCTTACAGTTGAGCATGCTTGGTAACATATACGCCTTGAAAATCAAGCGAAGTCAGCATGGAAAAAGTAAACTTCAGTCACGCATTGACCTTTTGAGAACTGTGACTGGTGTATGTATATGTATACTTGCATATATGTATATAGTATATATGTATACATAAATATACTGTGCTTATTTAGAAGAAGAAAAAAGAAGTCGCCAATGCAAGGACAGGAAATGAAGTTGTGATCGTGCATTTAAGTCTAACACATGCATTTATGGAAATTTCTGGTTATTTCGTCTGCCTTAGAAATAACCGATAAGATTAGGGACTAGATCGCACTACATGTAGCTATAGTGAAGTATGGCCAGATATAGATTCTGATATTCGCTACTGGTTTGATCAAAAATGCTGCACTACGTATAAAAACATAAACTTACCTGAAGGGAAGGTGTTGCACATCGATTCCAGTGCTTCGCTCACGGTTAGTTACGGAAACACTTGTCTAGTTGGCTTAAACAGCAGAGGACTGTAAACTGTTCATGAGTAAGGCGAAACGACGCAAACAATATAAAAGTTGAAAAACCACAAGTTCCAGCACTCTTCAATCAGATGCAAACAATATCGACACAGTAAATGAAGCATCAACTTGTATACAGGCACGACACAGTTCAAATAAGATCAAACGGATCAGCATGCAAGGGCCTACTCTTAATCATAGAATCTGCTCGATCCTGCAAAATCTCTAAATTGCGCTGAACAAGCTCTTTATATCTACTAGGGCACAAAGTTTGCTATCTACAAGTCCAAATCAGAACCACTGATACTTATCTTTCATTGATCCTGAACTTGAATCCTTACGAACGCGAGTGCTTGCTCAGACTCTCAATAGCCTGAGTAGATCTAGATCTTAACTTCACGAACACTTCAAGGAGACGGACTGCAAAACTGCAACACCCAAAACTACAGTACACCAATCACCATAAATCACCACATATTTCCCGTTACATATCAAAGGCTCCGCAACACAATAAAAAGATTCGCGGCCGCACACTGCAAGCGTCTCGCAACTAACTAGAAACATCCCTGATGAACTTTACTGCGTCGGCATGCAATTACTACAATTCGTGGAAGTTCCAAGAGATTTCCTTCAGAAGGAGTCCTTTTCAACATGAGCATTATTTAGTGATATTTAGTAGCAATAGGTATTCCTGTCTTCTGAGAGCAAGAAAGCAGGATTTATGACAGGTTATGTTGTAGATAAAAATTCAAGTGCTTTGACTTTGCGCTTGCAGTAGGCTCTACTTCTTGACTGTTAAATGAAAGTTTTTGACCTTAAGGACAAGGGCGTCCAGTTAAAGCTAGCATGCCGTGTTATGTGTTTTGACGGCAAATTTGAACTTGGCCTCTTCTTGGCATCTGCTCTGGTTTTCAGGTAAAGCTCGATATGAAAACTTACATAAGCTTTAAAATAAATTACATTTCTCTTTTATCATGTAGGTGATAGAAGACGACGGAAAAGAAAATTCTTCTTCCCTAAATTTAAAAACAAACATTATTCCTGTTGCTTCAGGTTTCCTAGCTGCTATATATAAGTTCCTTGTTGCATGTTTTTTGTTACAATTTATGTTGCTAAGAACACAACTTGGTAAGTAAAATGTCGTTCTCTTCCAGCAATAACCTGCAACGTTGATAATACGAAAAACTATTCTCATCCTAGATTCCAATATTCATAGGAAATATTTACTGATAAGACAAGAGGAGATAGGTCAACAAGCCTGCGAGCATAAACAGCGAAACATACCAAAATTAACGTAAAAGTTCCTCCAATTAATCTTAATCCACTTTGCTAGCACACACAAACGAAAATATGAGCTCAAAATAAAGCCTTGTCTCCAGTTTAAGACTAAAAATTTCGAGTTTGGAGCCATATGGCAAAGCAACCATGACACAACGCGTGGACGCACCAGGGGTGTCGCGGCTGGTTTCTTTTAGAGATCAGTCACAAACGGCCCTTGGCTAAAGCTTTGCTACTGATCCGTTGTTGTTGTTGCTGTTGTTGTTGTTGTTTTATTGTTGTTTTAGGCGCTTTATTTGTTAAGGCACTCGTCAGAGAGGTTCACAGTCCTTTCCTCAAACGCGATCACTTGAAGTGAGCGGGTGGATAGCCGATTCAGGGATGTGTCTGTGTTCTCGAATACTTCGTTCGCGAATCTTTAAGTGTCTTGCATTCTTTTAGCCAGTGAACGACATCTTGATAGTTTTCCCCGCATGATAGGCAGGTCGGAGAAATTTCTGAATCTGCTCTATGATGGTAGGCTTTCAGAGCGTGGTTATGTCCAGATCTTATGCGTGCAAGGAGGGTTCGTTATTTGTGATTGAGTAAGTCTTTAATATTTCTTTTGTAGTTTAAATCTTTTCAGACTTCACTTATTCTTTTATTTGACGGAGGAGGATCCGCGAGTGTCCGCCTTGCAACTTCCTTGGCTTGATGCCGTGTGATCTGGATTCGTTGGTGGAGGTTTCTTGATATAAAACTGGTTGATGCTTTTCTGGCCCTTTTAATGGTGGGGTTTCAAAGGAAGGCAATGGAGCTCTATCTTTATCCCTTAGTGGTAGACTTTTAGTCAGGATGCTGATGGAATAGTGCCAGCAAGATTGACCATTGATGCGACGCTTGGTCTTGTTGTTTAGCGCCAAGCTTTTGGGTGGTCAGGCGAGCTTCTGCATTTTTCCGTAGCTATGATGAACAACTGCTTGCTGTGAGTAACACAACTCTGAGTAACACAACTTCCGGAGTTTTTTGGATGCAAGCCCCATTTCGAGTTCCCGACTGCTTGCAGCATTCGTACTGTGGTTGTTGTTGTTGTTGTTTTTGTCACGAGATCTTCGGCTTCTCTATTAACCTACCAGCTTGCCGGCGACTCAATAATAATAAAAAATAATTATTGACAATCAAAACTTGTAACTAATTTACACGCGAAATGACGTACACCTTATTCCGCATACTGACATTCACCAACCGTGGAGTATCGAAACACACACGAACGAAAGAAGGTCGTGTCTGTGGATTCTTCGTGTATAATTTTCATATGAGTCGGTAACGCTGACTACCACAAAATATTAGCCTGTACCTGTTGCTTCGGCGTAAAAAGATACCTCGGCTTTTTTGGAGGATAGGAAGTTTACAGTAATAGTGTGCGCTACCCGACAGCTCTTTTGAATTCTGAGTTTTGAGTAGTTCGAAATTCTGTTGTGTCTTATATGGAATGTTTTATTTCTTATTCAAAAAGACTAATAACAACCCAATGTGCAGGACGGGTAGACGGCTACGTTATGTCGGCAGATCTTCAAGTATTTCTGTTTTTCTCGCTGGATTTTATAACTGCTAGGATGCTTCGTAGATATTTAGATGCTTTGATTAATTACCAATGATTTAACCGGTAAGCAACCTGAGGAGTTTCATTATCCTCACTGAAATTCTAAACATCACATTATGGTGTAACTTGTCACTATGTTGAAAATATTCAAGCGCCCTTCAGGAAAAAGCAAGGCAAATATATTTTTGTCTCGAAAAGATTTTTAAAGGATATTTGTATAAGCCTAAGCTAACCTTTTAGAGTGCATAGTTTATTCTTTCGTCTTATTCTGCATTTTGAACAGCAAGACCCTCTAACAGTCTATAGAATTGTAATGTTCTTATCCATGATCTGCAGGCACGTAGAATTTTGAAATTGAAGAGTTGTTTGTACCACCTTTCTCTTGCCACATTTTACCTCGTTTCACATTGTAATATTTGTGTCTTACTAGTAAAACAACTCATGGAAGATAAGCAAACCAAAACACATTTATTGCTGGACGGTAATGCAGCAAGTTCTGTTGATGCCTTCTTGGAATATAAAAGGTAAATAGATGCCAGACTTAATTTATATTTGTCAGGATAATAGATTTTGGTTGTGCAGATGTCCAGTATTTGCTTGTGTTCTGAATGCACTGATATTAGACTGGAATCACGGTTTTTCAATATCGAAGTACCACTTGCTTAGTGTTCAGGATATTCTCTTGTTTGCTTTTAATTCCAAATGTTCATAAACACTGTGATAATTACATCTCCAACCTATGTGGTATTCTTCATGAAACCCTAAAATGCACATGTTAAAAGTCCTATTCTACAATCCTATTTTAAGCTTGTGCTTAATTATTACAATTGCTGTTTGTCTTGTTTGCAATCAGTAGTTAATAAAATTTTTTAAACAATGTACTTCGGAGAAAAAATTACCACTTGTAGACCATGCACATATCGGAACTTGGTGCCCTTCATTATTGTCTAGGAATTTTCAAAGTACAAAAGTTTTTGGGGATACTAGATGGCTTTAATCTCTAGGTATGAATTGTAGGGATTTGCGAGCTTGTCTTTATTAATTACAACACAAGGAATGCTGAGCTATGGCTCTGTATTTGTAAGCAGTTTAAACTCTAGCTTCAAACCTTTGCTATATGTTCTCTGGATTGTCCTTGGCTTTGCTGTGGAAACAACAGATTTTTTTGTGCATCATTGATGTGTGGCTGACATGATGGTCTCCAATTCTGGCAAGAAAGAATGTCATTTGATTGCTTGAGTATGAATAGGACGAAATATGCATGTATGTATATATATATATATATATATATATATATATATATATATATATTCATATTGTTCCATTAGAATTGTAGGTGATGACGATGGAGGTACCTTGTTTACTCCTGAACAATACGAGGCATACAAGAACAAAATGCTGCCAATTCGCATGAAAAATAGACTGTATGTTAGTTGGGCATCTGCTACGACAGGCATAGAATGCAAGATGGTTGGTCCTGAAACAAAATGTTTTTGCCAACATCGGTAACTGCAGCCTTATTTTGATTGCAATCATGTTAAGTGTTGTCTTTCCTTCTCTTGTCATTTTTCTTCATAAGAATTTCATTATGGTTAAAAAATTCCCACATCAAACCATGCAGTATGATGCTGGAAGTATATAGTTTAAAGAATTGGTTTTACTTATAATTTGTGTACTGTTTATAATTCTCTAGAGATTTTATTGATGAACAAGATGCTGAGATGGAATGGTGCTGTCCACATTTGAAAGTTCTTGCTTGCAGGTTGCTGAAAACATAATAAGTTTGGCGTTGCCCCGGAGATGCCTGCGTTTTGGCAGAGCTGTGTATGAGGATACTGAGACTTGGCTGTAGTGTATAGGTTATGCATTGGCATTCTTTTTTTGCTTAGCCCGTTGAGATTGTGCTGCTAACTGTGTTTAGATATCGGCAACACAACTCCGATTTCGTTGTAATACCAGAAGCACGCCCTATAGCCGTTCCATGTGGAGTCCGTGGTTGTGCTTGCAAGTCATTCTTGTTCATACCTATGAATGGTTCCAGACCGCTACGATGCAAGTGCAAACATTCTTCAGAGGAGCACTCTGTTTCCAAGCCTCACAAGTGCTGCACGCCATCTTGCGGTTGTCTATGCTTCTCGAGCTCATACACATGTGGTTGTGGTGACCAAGTGGATCAACATGTTGTAAGTGGGTAGGTTCTTAACAGTTCTTCGTCCTCGGTATTCTCATTCGCTCTGCTCTCAGTTCTCAGGAGAAAATCTGTCAGTCAGAAGAAGTCAAATATATAGAAGTCTTATCGTCGTGCGAAGGGGATATTTCAGTTCTTGTGCTTTGTGGCATCATTAGTATGTCCTTCTCCAAGCTTATTAAAGCACCCTTACTAAATGTAGTTCTTTTCTTATGTTACCAAACTTCTAACGACCGCCGGATTGCGCTTGGGGCAAGCATACGTCAAGAAGGGCTGCGAAATGGGAATTTTCGATAAACCGCTGCTGAGGTAAATTAGGTTAACGCAATGCGCGCGGGAGAAATAAATAATTTTACAAGTAACTGATAAATAACAATCAATTAAATTGTTATGGTGCTATGGTAAAAAGGAAAGCTAGGGGCAAAAGCAAGGAAAGAAGAAAATAGGCAGGTTGAGAAGAGACAGACTAGACAGATAAAGTTAGAGTCAGGTGGTCAACTTGGATGTTAAGGTTAAGATAACTAACCTTAACACCCAAGTTAACCACCTGACTAAATTAGGTAATTAATTCAACTCAAGCTTACTTTTGTAAGACCCATCTATACGTTACGAACTCGTACCAGGATGGCCACACCCTGGACGGCTGTGAGTTGTGCCTTATGATTTGTATATAATATAAATATATTTAGATGAATGTCGAGACAAAGGATGAAAGAATGGCCCGAGGGAGACCTGTTGGCAGAGATGTTTTGTACAAGGGCATGGGCTGCTTAACTGGCTTTAGTTCCCTGGTCGATGGGTACATGAGACTGGATAGCAGTGGAATTGGCGCAGTGTCACAGGGTGTGATCACAGAGGCGTCAGGTAATATTGTCTTAGTTTTTTGTTGTGTTTTTTATGAATGGGCTTCCGGATGGCTATTTGGAAGAGCGGATTAAAGGATGGATTGATGGTTGTTTTTTTTTCTGTTATACTTGGTAAATGAGGTTTTTGTGGCTCTTCTGGTTATCGCCTAGCATTGGCAGCTCGAATAAATGAAAATAAACCCATGTCAAACTTGTCTGCAGTGCAACGACATGGGTGAGATTTGTTGGTTTGCTTAAAATTTCGTTCGTAAAATTTCATTCCAGAACTGTATCCTCTTACTTCGTTGACAACTGTAATGATCAAAGGTGTGTCCTTCATTATTCACTGTTAAATAAATTTCCTATGTCATTCTCTATCGCGTGAATTTTCTCGCTTCTATTAGGTGGTCTTCATCATCCTTTTGTACGCATGCACACCTCATTGGACCAGCTGCGGTTGGGTGCTGGTGAGGGTAGAATGAGCGCCGGTGCTATTTCAGCGAGATCTAAAGAGGAAAATGATATGGCCTTCTTCGAGAGACGCTACCAGCGAAGGGTAGGACAAAGCCAATTCAGAAACCTTCGATAATGTATATGATTGTGGTTTTATCTCTTTGGAACACCTTATCACATCTTTATGTAGAGTGTTGTTTGATGCCGAGTTATTTGATGTTTGTTTTCTTCCAGCTCAGAGCGGGGCGTCAGCAAGCACATAAACCCGATGCTTAAACTGCCGAAGGGGGTCGTGGATCGAGAATATCAAGCAACGGATAGCGTTAAAAATTGAGAAAGAAACTTAACTGCCGGCGTTCCCTGTTATCTCTGCCTGTGTTTTTTCTTAGTATGGCCTGGATTATCGTCGGGGGTTATTCCCTAAGGCTTGTGCTGCAACGAGTTGTCACGTATGTTTCCAGAACTCTGTCATGACCAACAATAGACTTTGTTTGCTTTGCGCAAATTATTTGCAATGAAAATCATGCACCTAAACATGGATATTTCATGTTTTTGATCTTGGTCCATAGGGCAAATTATAGCACTAAAACTTGCCAGCTGCATCTATTTTTTTCTCAGCATTCTTTCTCTTTTTTTCCCCCATGCGTGATACCGATCGATAGGCCGCGAGATTCTCCAGCGTTCTCGTGAATTCCTTTGCCAATGAGCAGCTTCGTTCTTTTTTAAACCTACATTTCTTCTCTCCCGAGTTACGGCATGTAAATTGCGCGATGAAATATGTATATTATGTGATGATGAAATTATATATCCCTTGATGGGATCTGAGATGAGATTTTTATATGTCAGAATCTTGTTCTCTGCATCAACTTAGTGATTGTTTGAGATTCTTTCTTCTTTATGGTGATCTTTTATACTGAAACTGTTCTCCTTTCGTGTGAAGCATTTTTCCACGAAGGAAAGTTCGAATAACAAAATATATTGCATCTGAGAAGGAAGCCCAGCTTCGCTTAAACTTACGACGCTTAAACTAAACTTACTATATATATATATATATATATATATGCGTTAATGGAGGTCCTGATAATCGTCTCGCGCATATCACATTTGCAACTGTAGACCAAGTAGTGTGACCAGTCTTTAAGTTTATGGTACGCGTAGAAATTCAACTGTGGTCATGGAGATCTCATTCTCTTTGCATTTCCCATAGTTAACCTGACTGACTTGTGGGTCAGATGTCAGAGTTTTATCTTGGAGCGCATAGGTGATGTAAGAAAAGCTGCGATACAAATTCAAAACATAAAATCCTTTAATTTAGTATTATATATGTATTGAACGACAACTTCACCCCTTCATTATCTTAAAAATAAGCATTCATTGGTTCACCCACAGAGGCACCCACATACGCACTCACATACACACACGGACGCACGCCGATGAAAAAAGGTCGAGTAATGTCCTGGAGCTATTATTCATCTTTCTCTTTAAGGAATACTGCTTTCAGGATAGTTTTTGGAGTTGATACCTTTGAATTGGTTGCCAGCTTATTGACCGAGTCCTAGTCTTGACGTCAGCGTCATTCAACTTCTCTTCTGCGTTCACTCAGATACATCTAGCTGACTTAAATTTTACAAAATGTTTTCCTGCTTTCTTGCCCGCTCATATAATTGTCAAAAGAACCCCAAAAGAACTAAATGAGATGCTATTGGATGCACTACTAGTAGTGACAGACTGCATCTTCTTGTTCCTTTCGTACCCAAAATATTCCAAGAGAAACATTAGATACTGTTAGGCTGTGACTTTAAGTATATGAGTGTTCCGGCTTAAGCTCCTGGAGTTCTACACGCTAATGTCCAACGCCTTCAACCAACGGGTGAATCAGACGGAAAATATCATTACCATTTGATAAACGTATATGTACAAATCATCACCAGTACTAAATTATACATACAACAAACACTATATCCAACGTGCAATGAATATTGCAATCTGAAATAGAGAGATGGACCTGCATTACATAGTTACTTATTATCCAATCTGCACCTGTGACCTAACTTGGAAAATACCAGGTAGATAAGAGTAGAAAATTTGAAATCACACCAGCAATTAGGGGTTCGTTGAGGTGCGGCAGTAGTGGGTGCACTGGGGGTGGCTCTACCGAAACAAAGCACCGCTATTCAAACGAGAAACGATCAGGAAAAAGGGAGGCGTACGTACATAAATCCTTGCTTGAACGAGATCCTTGCTTGTGCCCGTGTTTTACTTGATCGCGTAGCTTCTTCTGCTGGACTGTAACCGAGCAAGTTTATATGCTGCTATGTTGCCGTTCACTTTTATGGATGGATCTACTATGCCTGCAGTTGGAAGTAAGCCTGTTACTAGGACTTTCTGACGCCGATAAGAACTTGTGGTAGTTCATCTTGGCATACATTTTTCTTTGTTATCGTTTGTGAGTGCTTATATCATGTATTCTTGGATTGAACCTATACGTGCTATGAATCGTGTCCGATTGGAAATCGGCATATTCTTTGCCAGATCAGATGAAATGGGCGAAATTGAGGATTGACGTTACTGAGCAATAGTATGCGCTACTGACCTCGGAACACTCCTGATTTGTTTTGCACCTTACATTATTACTTTGTTCTTATGACTCAATTTATGCTAACATGACAGATTATACCAATGAAGGAAGTTTCTATCTTGCAGTTCTGTCAACTATTGCATTCCAACAATGCAAGTTTGATATTTTCCATTTGGATCGCAGTTTTGCTGTAAGGTAAGATAATGTAGTGTATGAACACCATGTACAGCATTGAAGCACGAATTAAGGGATTGGAAAAAAACCAATTGTTTTATTTTTAAATAAGGCTTACTCAGTACAACTTACATTGAAACATTATTTTTTATTATAGTTGGAACTTTCAAATTGCGCAATACCCCAGTCACATCCGAGGCTGTGTTGAAAACCCTTGAAGTAGCGCTTGATGCTGGTTATCGACTTATTGGTATGCATTCATTTTTTGTCTGTTCACAATAGACTCCTTTTCATTTAAGCTGCTTTCTCATGGTTTGTTAATAATTAGCATCTGTAGTTTTACACTGCTTATGTATTGTACCAAGGTGTCTTACGGAGTGCTCAACTGTTTTCAAACAACAGCAATTGTGAATGCTAGTTGTCATCCCTTTTTAGATACTGCTTCAATATATCGGAATGAAGCTGACATTGGCAGTGCTTTGACTACGCTCTATGAGAAGTATTCCATATCTCGTAATGATTTATTCATTACAAGCAAGCTAGGTTGGTTAAATGGCCTTAACATGTAGTTTGGTTTTGATTCTTATCTTGTGATTCAGGTGTTTCATTATGATCTGATTCAGGCACAAATGTGTATGGACCCTAATGGTGCATCAAGGATGCCTGTGTATCTAAGCATTCACACAACTCTCTGTGTTGGTCTCGTATGACATAAATTTGAAGAAAATTTTACTGTTTGCTAAACTCATGAGCCGCATGCTAAAGTCCTTGTTAGTGGCTTAAGGAAAATCAAGCTCTTATGATTGCTTTCTTTCCTCCATCAAATTTGTGATTCTTTTCCAGTGACCCATTTGTAGGGGATGCGGGAGAAGTGACACACAATAAAGGTTAAAGCCACAATGCTGCCCATTGCTGAAATGTAGCACATAATGCTTGAGCAAATATTATAAACCCACTATGCTGCTTGCATAGCACGAGAGGGAGAAGTATAGATGACTTAGCTAGTTTGTCACTGTGCAGTGTATCTTTCAGCTTCCTCTGATGTTAATTGGGGCCCTTGTTCTAGAAATGTTTATTTAAAAAAATTAACAAGTATTTTGTCCTTTAAAATTGTCAGAAGCTAGTCGTCCATCTTTGTTTAGGTCTAATTTTTAAGACATAATTGTAAGCATTAAATGAAGGGAATGTAAGAAAACTAGCAATATGCAAACACTTTGTTGTACCCGGTTTTCTAGGCAGTCACTGCCTCTTTAGTACTAGTTGCCTGCACATCAAAAGTTTAGAGCTAAATAGTAGTGGTAGTTTGTCTGCTCTTATTCCATGTATTGTTAACCTTAGTTAACTAACCCTAACTTTTTCAACTTATTATTAATGTAGTTTGTGTCGTATTCGTTTGGCAGCAGTCTTTATTGGTATGGTTTAACTATGATATTTAAGAATGCTAGGAAAGTGTGGTGCAAAAGCACATCCATGATTTAATCTATGCCTTGTTTCTGCATTACTTTGAAGTTGCCGAATAGTTATTCATGATGTCATGAAAGTGGTTGTAGAATATGCTATTTATGCTGCAATTTAGAAGGCAGGCTATAGGGAACATATGATGAATACCAATGATTTAAGCCTGGCACCCGTATGTGTACAAACATTGCTGAGTTCATGTGTATTTAGGAATGTTTGATATGAGCCTTTCTTATTTAGCAATAAATTTGTGATACGGTGTTGTCACTTAAGTCAATAAACGTAGAAAATTTAGTTTGATATGCTACCCTTAAGAATTTGTGTTGGTTTCTTTATTTGTTTTTTTAATGTGGTGTAGGAAATTTTGATGATTGTACTTCGCCAACTACTATCTTTGAACATGCCTTCTAGTAGCTTGGGTAGATAGTGAAGGAATCAGCAAGCACCTTCTACTATAGCACTGGCAAGTCTGTTTTACCAAGGAAACCAGTAACTTCCTTGATGTGTTAGCTGAAAACGTATACTTTATTTAGGTCTCGAAGATTGAAATTAAAAGATCTATTTTATGGCTTGTTTTATTATCTTATCTTTTATCTCTTTCAATTTCTCATTTATCGCAGTTCCGAATGGCTTTGGTATGTGATTTGTTACTCACATTTTATGTGGACTCTACCTGACTTTTACTATTACTCAATTTGGATTTGGATATGTTTTGATCTTCTTCAGTTCAAGATTAATGCGAGAAAGGCACAAGCCCCTTACTCCTCCTATTCCGACATCCATAAGTTTAGCAATCGCAAGGCTGTTTAGCCGCCATGTTGAAATTATGCCTTACTGGTCGTATTTCGACATCCAAAGGTTTAGGCAAGCAATCGCTATGCGAAAACTGTTTAGCCGCTATCGTGAAGTTATGCTTTGCTTGTCTTATTCCGAGATCCATATGTTTAGGCAAGCAATCGTAATGCGAAGCCATGTTCAAATTATGAATTTCTTTGTAAAGTTTGGTTTGGCCTAGAGCACCGAGTACCGTACAGACAGGATCATTTCACGCGAGCACACAAATTTTGGATCGGCCAAGTTTAGAAATTCACCAGTTCTTCCATTCCCCCAACGCCAGACGCGTTTTGCCCTACGTGGGACGCAGTGACGTGCATGGGACCCGAACCCAAGTCGCCGGAGTGGAAAGCAGAGCACTTACCACAAGACCACGAGAGCTGAGTGAACTGGTGAGAACTGTACGACATTATGATTTGTAATGTTAAAATGAAAATGTAGTGTTAATGTTGATGAAAAGTTCTTCATCAGTAACGTGCATGGGAACCGAACCCGGGTCGCGAAAGGCAGAGTGCTTACCACTAGACCACGAGAGCTGAGTGAACTGGTGAGAACTGTACGACATTGTGACTTGCTAACTAGCAAGTACAGAGGCAAGGTTTGGTGTGCGTGGCCTAGAACACCGAATACCGTACAGAAAGGCTCTTATCCCACGAGCACACAAATTCGGAAATTGGCCATGTTAAGAAATTCACCAATTCGCCCATTACCCCGACGCCAGACGGGTTTCGCCCTATGTGGGGCTCATCAATCGGATTCGGTTCCCATGCACGTCGCGGATGAATAATTCTTCATTAAAATTCAACATTAAAATTACGTTTTCGTTTTACCATTACAAATCATAATGTCGCACAGTTCTCGCCAGTTCACTCAGCTCTCGTGGTCTAGTGGTAAGTGCTCTGCTTTCCATTCCGGCGACCCGGGTTTGGTTCCCATACACGTCACTGATGAGCCCCACATAGGGCGAAACGCGTCTGGCGTTGTGGAATGGAGGAACTCGTGAATTTCTTAGCTTTGCGAATTTCTTTGTATCTGCCTGCTGCACCAGCGCCATCCAGCACATCGGAGATTCCGTTCCGATTCTAGTAATATGGGTTCTGCTCGGACCGAAAATGAAGTAGTTTGCCTGAAAACGCTTGATTTTAGCCAGAAAGGGTTGCCATTCTTGCAGTTCTGTGCTTGTCTAATGCTCTGAGGAGTTAAGGAAATCCGGACTGGCGTGTAGCACATGGCGTTGAATCTGCGTAAGTGACTACTGACGAGAGAATTAAAACCCGTTCGTAGCTGGTGAATGCTATTTCAGTTGAAGGCGATTTGAAAGTACAATGCGTATTATTTATATAGTAGATGCTTGATTTCGAGCAAAAAATTGTCGGGTAGCATATATTTTAAATTCGAAATGGACCCCGTCCGACTCTTTGCGAAACATCAGTTATTCGAATATTTCACGCGAGTGCTTGAGAATTGTGAAATAGTTGGAGCGGTAACCTTGTCCCCATTACTGCTGCGTGCGGTTAAACTTGATAGGTCAAAGAATTTTGTTAGCATACGTTTATTGTCGTAAATTATAAACGATTGAGCTGATTGAGTGCTGAGGGAGTACTGGATGGAGATGGCCACGTTTGCTTGAACCACCAGACACAAATGCGTGTTAGGTAGCCAACGTGATATCAATTCCTTGATTTCTTTTGGGGTAGCTTTTTGTCCATTTCGTAAGGTACTCGGTCTCGGCCAGTATCTAAAGTATGAAGCCTTAATAAGGTCATGGGTATTAGTGCGAGTCATTGTTTTAGTCTGTACTTAACCGATTTTCTCTCGGGCTCTATGCCTTACTTGTCCAATAGCTGCACGATTTGAATTGTAACTAGGCTTGCGAAGCTTTCAATCAATTGGTAAAATGCGGCTTGCCATAATATTTCACTTGTGAGCCATTTCGTTTCGTTTCTTCCCGTCACGATCCGCAAGCCTGCGATTTTTGATGATAAGGTTTTTAAATGCGCTTTGTCATATGTGGAAATTTTTGTCACGTGGAGATTTCGTCTTAAATATTTGAAGACATTCCTTTCTTTTTTAGGGTCGCAAGCTAATGTGATCTTATCCTCTTAGGCTGCTGTATGATCCAACTTGCCGTATGTTCCTTTCAGCGCCCCAAGATCATGGATACTCTTCGGCCTTGCAATCCTGCTCGAGCTCGATAGAGGATTTGAGGTGTCACTACCTAGATCTGTTTCTTATACACTGGCCTGCTGCTGCAAAGTTGAAGCCAGACGACCCGCTCCATAGGCGTTTTCGGCAAGACAGTTGGAGGGCCTTGGAGGACCTTAAAGATAAAGGTTTGTTTTCATGCTCGAAATGAATACCTTGGAATTTGAGCGTTATTGGGTGGAGAAATACTTTTTTGTTATGACCTCTTTGGTATTTGCAGAAGTGTTTCAAGTCTAATTTGATTGTGTGTGTCTTTGTGTGTATGCGTGGAAAATTTAATTATTCTGGAAGCAAAAGCTTTCTTGCTGGTCTTGTTGTAATAAATACTTGATCTTTGTGTCTCTATTTGATTTGTTACGTCTTAACTCAAATAATAGACCTAAAATTGGTCTCCTTAAGCCATGCACAATCTTTGCATCTCATCCCCTCAACCTTTATTCACACGGTAATCTTTCCTTGCCTTGTTTATTCTTTGCGCTTTGGTGTTCGTTCTCGGAGTATACGAAATTCTCTTTTGTCATTGTCAATAAGCATGTAGCGACTATTCGACGGTCTCCAGCGATCAGCCTCTTAAGGATATTGACTGACTCATTGACTGACTGCCTGCCTGCCTGTCTGACTGACTGTCTGACTGACTGACTGACTGACTGACTGACTGACTGACTGACTGACTGACTGACTGACTGACTGAC
>QQSS02197532.1:0-12464 GCA_003687565.2 Craspedacusta sowerbii
TATATATATATATATATATATATCCAAACGAACGCAGTGGCAGCACATTTGTAATTTCTTTAAGAAGAAAAACAACTCGCGTAAATTTCAAGGACATATTTCGACAAAACCATTGCCATTTTCAACGTAACCAACAAACTTCACAAGGATATTTATACGGAATAGGCGTGAATACACCTATACATCGTTCATAGATAGAACACTTAAAAACCACTCACACGATAAACGCAATCCGCGCGGAAGAAATAAATAAGTCTACCAGCAAATGATAAGAAGTGACAATCAATTAAATTGATATCGTGCTATGGTGAAAAGAAAAGCTAGAGGGAAAAAGGGTAAGGAAAGGCTAAAATAGAAAGACGAGAAAGAGATAGACTAGGCAGATAAATTTAGAGTCGTGTAGTTAACTAGGGTGTTAAGGTTAGGACGCTCCAAGTTGATAAATATAGCCTCCTTAACTTCCACTGGAAGTCGGTCGGCACTTGATCTAAAATGGAAAAGCACATTTCCGAGCATACATTCTTGCAATCACTTCCATGAAAATGCTTCCATATATGCAAGGCTTTGTCCTCGCCTAAATGCTCTTCGGCCCGTGTTGAAAAGTGTCTGGAGGTTTCTCCCATATAACTAGAGCTACTCGCAGGAATGTTGTGCAGAACGTAAGGTCGTACGGAATAGTTCACGAAAAGAAACTGGCGAAACTAACGGTAAGCAGAGCACTTCCACATACACCGGAAGATGTCATTACTAACCTGCCATCTTACATCTTAGCAAGAGAAAAGACTGGCGAAACTGGCGAAACTAACGGTAAGCAGAGCACTTCCACATACACCGGAAGACGTCATTACTAACCTGCCATCTTACATCTTAACAAGAGAAGAGAGCGACATCTTAAAATATGGTTTGCAATTTGGCCTTCCTCCGTCAAAGCTGCGTAAAACTGATAGACTAACAAGCTTCGATCTCCTGAGCCGCTGCATTATAGGAAACCTGGTCGACCGTGCTCATGTCGGTGAAGTACGGGCTCGCCTTTCGCATTCGGCTCACAACTATGCATCGAACTACAAGCCGTCAGCTAACACACTAAAGAAACACGCTATTTCGAAACGGCTAAAAAGAAACACTAATATTGTAATTAATCGAACTGATAAGGGAAATGGTGTTGTTGTTTTGAATCGTGATGACTACGCCAAGAAAGTCAACGAACTTCTGAGCGATTCTACAAAGTTTAAAAAGCTGACAGTGGATCCTACTATAAAATGGGAGACGGCGTTACTGCGATATTTGAGAACTTTAAAACAAGCTAAGTTTTTGCGTGATGAAATTTATCAACCTGTTTATCCTCGCGGTTCTATTCCTGCGCGTAAATATGTGCTACCTAAAACGCACAAACCATTTACTTATACTTCATCCTTCCGTCCCATTATTATATCTATAACTATCACGTAGCAAAATTCTTACCTGATCTTCTTTCTCCTCATATTCCTGCTACACACGCAGCTAAAGATTCGTTTTCTTCTGTTAAAAAAATTAACGGTGGAGTATGAAGTGGCTGGGAAACTGCCGTTTTTGGATGTCTTAGTCGACCGCTCAAATGGTAAGAACTTCGTTACATCTATTTTTTGCAAGAAAACATTTTCGGGTCTTACGTTAAATATTAATAGCTATTGTACATTCACTTATAAGCTTGGTTTAATCAATGCCCTAATTGACCGCATATATAAAATTAACAGTTTATGGCTCGGGTTTCACACTGATGTTAATAAGGTTGCTGATATTCTATAAAGAAACCAGTTTCTTGAATTCTTGATTAATAAGCGTGTTAAGTCTTTCCTTCGTAAGAAATTTGTCCCGCATAGCGAAGAAAATAAAGCAAGTGATGGGCGTTCTACCAGATACTTTAAGCTTCCCTATTTAGGTTTCAAATCTGTCCTTACTAACAAAAAAATTAGACGTATTGTAAATATGTATTTTAAGGCTGTTAATAGTAGATTTAAATTTACCTCATTTCTTCTTACTTTAGTATTAAGGAACGCCTTCCTGAATGCTTTACATCGGGTGTTATCTATAAGTTTACTTGTGCTGGCTGTGATGCCAGTTATATTGGAGAAACCTCCAGACACTTTTCAACACGGGTCGAAGATCATTTAGGCAAGGACAAAGCCTTGCATATTAGGAAGCTTTTACATGCAAGTGATTGCAAGAATGTATGCTCGGAAATGTGCTTTTCCATTTTAGATTAAGCCCCGACCTACTTCCAGAGGAAGTTAAGGAGGCTATGTTTATCAACTGGTAGCGTCCTAACCTTAACACCCAAGTTAACCACCCGACTCTAACTTTATCTGTCTAGTCTATCACTTCCTCACCTTTCTATTTTCTTCTTGTCTTACCATTTCCCTTGTCACCATAGTACCATAACAATTTAATTGATCGTCTTATCATTTGCTGGTAGAATCATTTATTTCGCCGGGGCGCATGGCGTTTATCGTGTAAGTGGTATTTAAGTGCTCTATCTATAAACGATTGGTGTATTCACGCCTACTCCGTATAAATATCCTTGTAAAGTTTTAGAGAAAGAATTAGGACCCTCGATGAGTAAGTCTTCAAGGCAAAGAATAAAGGTAATAATTTTTGTGACGTTTCGGTCCCTTCTTGGACCATGTCAGACTAAACGAACAAGAATACCAAAAACCGAAAAACAAAAACGAGCAGAGCACACATCGCCAGAGTCACATCTTCGAAGTCGAGTTAAAACAGTTTCAACTTAATCAAGTCTGACTGTCTGTTATAGGAATTGGCGAATTTAAGGTGCGCGTTTCTTGTTCGTTTAGCCTAAAGATGGTCCAAGAAAGGACCGAAACGTCACAAAATTATTAGCCTTATTCTTCGCCTTGTGACGTTTGTTTGGTTTAAGTTGAAAATGACATTGTTTTTGTCGATGTATATATATATATATATATGTACATATATGTATATGTACATATATATACATATATGTATGTATATATATATATATATATTATAATAACATAATAATAAAATATAATCGATAATCTATAATCTACAATTATATCTTACAATAAAAGCTCTTGACGCGCGCCCAACCAATGTTTCCCTTGCAGTCGCGCCAAAACTTAGGCTGTTTGAGAAAACATAGCCGTAAAACTTAAGTCTGAATTTTCTAAGCAGATTGATAAGCCCGGAAGCACCAGTTTCTCAAGCCTACAGTGCTAAATAGAAGAAAAAGCAAGGGTTTGTGTTCGCCCATCCGCGAAGCAGAATAAAACGCAAATCTCTATCTTCGATCGAGAATCATGGGTTGTAAGTTACCCAGACCAAGGTGGTAAGTTAGCCATAGAGTGCGCATTTTCCAAATCTGAGGAGCGAACGGCGGTGAAAGAAAATCTTGCAGTGATGTCAATTCTATAGGGGAAAACAAGGAACGATGGGCTTTGCATCAGGATTTTTTTCCCAGGTTGTTCGTCACGCTTCACTCCATAGTAGACATATCTAACCTGACTAAAATCGCCAGGATGTTCACAACCTACAGACTTACTGCTGGAAAAAAACTCGAACTGAATGGCAACTGCGGGCGCGACTAGCTGTCAATGAGTAGGCGGCCAAAAAGCGAGACCATCATCACAAAAAAGCTACGTGCCTGATATATGTGACTCTCTCGCGTTGCATCAACCACCTCATTTATGTGAGGAGTGAAGATCTTCGTTAAATTCAGGTTTACACTCGACTGGCAGTCGTTGGCGAGCTTCTTGGTGGCGGCAGCTGTTCCATGCACCAGAATCTAAGGAATTAAATCAATGCGCTTACTAAAACACCACAATGAGGCTGCGCAAGCTTCGCTCAGGACCACACAGCAAACTTACGAATGGCTTCAGAGTTACACAGTCAATTCGAAAAACCACGACGAATTCAAAGAAAATGACAGGAGGCCTCCAATTCACTAGCCAAAAGACACGAGTTCCCTAAGAAATAAAAATCGAAACCGAGAAAAAGAAGGCAACGACAATGTTAAGATACCGCTCGAACGCATCTGCATTTTCAATCAATAAATCATAGCAATGCATAAAAGCACCGCATTCATGTCGTTTGCTGTTTTTAGCGCAAACGAAATCCTGTGAGCAAGACAGGAAATGCGACAGTTTTACTAAGAGTTACGGTGGCCGCATGGCCAGACAGAACGGCGCCTGGTAAAAGATCCTCAAGTCGATGATTCCACATAAAACTTGATTCGGAGAGATACGTCTTATTGAGGTCTGACATGCTCAGACGTCAGATCATCGAACAGTTTATAACATCCCTCCTACTTTTTGTAATCTTTACTCGCTTTTGCTGACAGATCCACTTCATCGCGCTAAACTGAATCGGAGCGCATGTGATTCCGGAGCAAAAAAGAAAACCTCTGGCTGGAGCCTGGTGTGAAAAGCCTGCTATACCCATTCGACTGCAGACAAGTAGTTAAGGAAAATAAAATCGTAGGTTTAAAGTTTCCTTTGATAAAGACGACGAGTTAGATTCATATGACGCCCAGGTAAACAAATTCTTAGGCTTCGGGTACCCAACCATTGTCGACCCTGTGAAGGTCCATGAATCACCGTGCAAGGCGTTTAACACTATGCCTTAAAATGCTGAGCATTAGCGATCCTTTTTCTTCCTTTCATAATAATAATAATCTTTGGCATGTAAAACAAGGCAAGATAAGTCTTTGACGAAATAAATGAGCACGAACAAGTGCCCGGAAATGATATCAATAGCTGAGAATAATTAATGGGACAATAGAAAAATATAACGCCTGTTAGGCTACATAACAATACCCGTGCAACATTAAGTTGAAGAGCATGCAGTCCCAATACCATGCAAATCGGTTTAAGACGGACAAGACAAGCTCGTACGAAAGGTACACTTATTGTCGCAGTGCTGTGCTCATCCTTAGAAAACAAAGGAAAGAAGCGCTTCAAAAAAGCACTTGCAAGATCGCACTCGGCTACCGGTGATGGGAAGAAGCACCTCTACAAGGACATTTCCTTTATATTATTTAACAGGTGGATTTGTGCAAAAATGTCCTCGATGGTTTTCCTAAAATAATTTAGCGACAGGGGCCCGCAAACAAATCAAATGCCCATGAGATGGACACGCCAGCCTTTGCATATAATATAGAATAATTTTGCATATAATTTTCACTATTGGGGAATCATGACCTGGTCTCAGCGAGGACATAGTACCTATGACTGATGCGGAAGTTGAAACATTCGTGACGTAAAACTATTCTACCTGAGAATTCGTAGCAACTTCAGAATATAGCGGCGAAAAAAAGCATAGAAGATGCGGAAGTAGGAATAAATTAAATCGGTTGATGATAGAACAGCCAGACTATTATATAATCAGCTGATACGGAGACGCTCCCGGTTGTCCACAGGGTTCAATACAAGTTGCGGGCAGTAGATTCATCACAGTGGTTTATGGCATCACATATCCACATTACGGTCTATCGCGAAGATGAATTGTAATTGATAATAAATTATATTTGTCAGCTGCCTCAACGACACCCTAACAAAATAAGCCTACCATTCATGTAATTACAGAAAAATCTTCTTCTTTTGATCTGCACATGAACTGCCGCTGGATGCGTGAGACATAGTATGATCACTACTGCTGTAACCAACGTTCTGGCTATGAGCCTTACTCAAACGATGTAGGGCATGCCATATATAACACGCGTCAGTTGCAGGCGCCAAAGCCATCGTTCATTCCCGCATGGTGACATACTTCTAACTCGCCACAGGCCTCCAGACAAGACCGTGAAATATTCATGCCCTGGGCTATATCTGCTCGGCACACTTACCCCGGCGGGTCCAAACATATTCCTGGTCGTAAATACTGGCAAACAGCATTCATTTACAGTCAATCCGCATTTTCACTTCATTCGAAGAAGTTAAGTCAACACAAGAACGTAGTAACTCTTGAACGGCAAACGAAAAACAAACGAGTCAGAACACAGTGGTTTTGAAACAGAGAGTTACCCAACTTGATTGAATATTTCAAGCGGTGTACCTGAAAATAACTGCAAAAGAATAATGGCCATGTCACGCATAGTCGCGGACAAATACCCCTTTGACTTAAGGCCGTGCATAATAAATGAGCATAGTTAGCCGCCTACTAGAGGTCGACCGAATCCGATTTTGCAGTTACAACCGCAACCGAAACTTCAACCGAAACTGCATGTCCGTAACCGTAACTTTTGCTGTAACTGCTCACTCAATTACGGCCGTGACCAAAACTGAAACCTAAACTTATGCCCGTAAGTAAACTACCTATAGGCATCAAGACATCAAGTTGCGTATTTACTTATTAGTGATCGATCAACTACTCGTTAAATTACTCGTTGGGGAGCATATTTAATTAAAGCGTCCGTCAGCGCGGAAACGCATGGGGACGGTCAACTGACGGCAATAAATACGTTATTTGCATGCTGGCGTTGGATCAACTCAAACAGTATTGATAGTTACGGCCGTAACCGAATAAATGCCGAGCCTGTAAATTGACCTACGGGCCTAACCGAAACATCGGCAAAACCACGGTTTTGGCGCTGTAACCGAACCCGAAAACGAAATTCGGTCGACCTCTACCGCGTACACAGCAAAAAATCAGGTAGCAAAAGAAAGATCATTACTCATACAAACACACCAGCTGTCGAGGCTTGACCAAGTTCAGAATTCTCTTGACTGATTCACCGTCTGATCGTCCCTCAAAGTCTAGGTACGTCACTTGACATCTGAAAAACGTAAAGCGTTTGTTACACTATGTAATAAGCCACAAGGGTTGGAAGCCAAAAACTCTAATAGGTGATTGAAGTTTGTCATTCGTATGCAAGCATTGTACCACTCACTAAAATTGAAATATTGAAGGCAAACACTAAAACTCAGGCAATGATACCTTTTCGGCAGTCAACAGAATATTAAACAAAATCTAACAGCAAATGCTTAGCAAGGCATTTGCGCATTGCATATGTAAAACAGCCATATAGAGGTATTCAACTTAATACCTAAAGCAATAAATCCAACACAGAAGTGACCCAGAAGGATCAGCTCACAACAGGGATTATCTGTATGATATATAGACCTACAGACTAAGTCCGATGACTGCATGTGCTTAAAAATGGAAAGTACGACTGAAGAGTGACTTTCCTACTTACTTGACGTCGATCGTTTTTACCTCCGTGACGCTCTTTGTTGGTATCTCCGTAATTTCTAATCCGAGAAAAAATAAAAGCAAAACTCGCATATGAACGCCGCGCCACACGGGGAAGCAACGGCATTTGCCTTAAAAACTAACAATATAGTGATAAATGATAATGACAACCATCACTGGAGCCATGGAGTCACATACCAAGGGCTTCCATCTCCTCCTGAACCTGATGGGCTGTAGCTTCCGTCGGCTAAAACGCAATGAGCGAGCAGCATTTACCTGGAAGCTTGCTGACAAACCCCACACCATTCAAGGCTAAGAATACTATACTCACAGAATTCAGATACAATATTACAATCACTACAATATTCTTATATTATAACAAATACAAAGCTAAAAAAAAGAAATATATTTGTAAGCGCGTATACGTAAATATACATATAATACTATATTATTAAATATTGGTCTTCAAGCTCCTACAAAGTTCATTTGAGAGTTCACCTGTTCCTGCCCGGATTTTTCTCGAGAAAGGCAAGGGCGCTCGAAGGTTCACAAAGTAGCGAAAGTCAGTGTTTCTGAATTACACGAACGTCTCAAATCCTTAGAAGCTGACCGTATTCGACACTTTTTCTTCTGTGAGCTTCCTTTGTTTTAAGTAAACGCAAGTTCTTTTCCATTTCTGCTCAAAAGTTTGCTTCCAGCATGGCTAGACATGACTGCCAATACTGGGCAGTATTGAAGCTCAAGAATCGCTAACCTTATATGATACAAGAGCATGCCATCGCTGATAATTTGCTGAAGACACGCCTTTGGGAGAAAAAGGGTGCTGTTTCATATCCGTATCAACTAACTCATTGTTAATAGGAGAGGCATTTCTCGTCTGAGTAGTGAATGCACTCAATAAATATGCTTTCTTTCGACTTCTTCTAGCACCGCTTGCACATGAAAGCAGCAAAGAAAGGGGAAAAAATAGAAAGCTCTTCTTCTATTCTTCTCGCAGGTCCTATCTGCATCAAACCTCCTAACCTTAGTGGCCCTTCTAACCTTAAACCATATTCGCGAGAATGCTTCTTAGAAATTAAGTGAGGGCTTGTCGCTAGCAAGCTTCAGAAACAAGAAAATCAGCCCAATATAAAAGCTTTTCACGGCGAGTATGCTTTTGTACTAACAGATAACTAGTTGAACAAAAACTTTAAGGTATTACTGGCCAAATATTCATTAGCAGATGTCAGTACGATTTAGTATAAGCCTTTAGAGCATGCTAACAATTTGGCGTTGGTTGAGTTTTGAAGAATCTTGAGGCACCTAAAACAAAGCAAACACGCTGCATCCCCAAAATAGGATGTTTTCGGTGCAGCCAAAGATTTTCTTAGATATTAAATGAAATTACTTAACTTGGGGGCCGGCTGCCAAAACTGTGACGATCTCGTGAAACCGCACACTTACACTTAAGAGCTTATGTTTTCGTGAGACAGTACACTCGAGGTCTCCAGGGGTTTCGAGTTCTTAATGGGACTCCAAGCAGTTGCTTGGCCAGTTAAGACTCCAACTAAAGGTCTCTGACGAGTCCCTTGGCCGGGACAAAACGTGCGTAAGACTAGCCATTTGATTACTTAGCTTTATACATTAAATAAAATATTTCCAAGACAAACTCTTATATAAATGCTGACATTATATATGGCATAAACGCACGAGCCAACAATATAGATCACTAACACACACAAAAACAAACACACACAACCAAAAACACAAACAGACGCATAAACACATAAACAAACACACCAACGAGTAGTTTGATCAGCTGAAAAAGAAAAAAACAAACAGCGGAACTCTCAATAACTAGCTATATTGCAATCTTGGAGCTCAATCGCATCTTAAAGCTGATGTGGTATGACTGAAACAAGGAGGAAACGGGTAAAAATTGAACATTACAGTCCACCACACACAAGCCTTCTATCATAATAATAAATTAAGAGCGTCTACAGCGCTCTTCGAACAGAACCAATTGAAGCATAGAAAGCACCTGGCAAAGAAACAACACGCAGACCTCTGAAAAATACAGGTAAATTGAATCCAGAAATGATTAATGAACTATTTCACTTACTTTCTTCATGGGCTCATCCTCTGAGATAAGCGAAGGTTCTGCTATGACGTAGTCTTCCGCTCTACACAGAAGAAAAATGCACATCACGCCGAGAGCTTATAAAAAGTTTCGACCAAGCAAAAAATAGCCTCCTACATCTTCAAGCCGGCAAGGAATCGAAACAAATACGATTGGGCAATTGAAAGCAGTCTTAAAGCAGTTTAAAGCAGCATGAATCGTCGCAACACTTGGTCACGTAGCTGCGAGTTTTTTTTTTTTTTTTTTTTAGTAAATCATCGAAACCAACACCCAATTTCACCCAATCGAGGATCTTAAACTGGGCATTTTGCTGTTGCTGTTGTTCTCGCTTGACTTATGAGGAAGACTATCTGATTTCTTATGAGTAAGACTATTCCAATATTCCCAAATTCCCATATAGACTATATCTGTATGTTCCTTATAAGTAAGACTATATATGTCGACAATAAATGTGCCTACTGAAATATGGCACGGTGAAAAATCAACTGACATTAACCCGATCAACAGCTCCTAATCTGTCACGATGATTTCTCTTCACCTAGCGAGCTAATTACGAAGTAAACGAGCCACCAAGGATGCATACACCGTATGAAAAGCTTTCACAAAACAATTTTCTAGCAAACATCATTCCCGGCGCCTAAATTACCGACACAAAATATTCGCTAGCGAGGAATCGCTGGCAAATTTCTTGTAGAACAAGTGTTACAGCCTTGACCAAGCAAGCATCGCCATAACAGATATTTACCTGATAATTTCCCCGTAATCATCCCACTTGAGCCGTTCCTCTTTAAATGGAAACATCGGGAACAATTTAGCTTGCTTGAAGAAACTACTCTTAGCGCGAAACTAAATAGAAGACATGACCTGGCAATCAACCAGCTCAAACATGATACCGAGATTAATCACCATAATGTTCATTCGCAAGAAATGCCAAGGGCTTCGCATGCCTTTGAGAGGAAAGAAAGTTAAATACTTAGCACGATCAAACTACAACCAGATTTATAATAATAATAAAGGGGAAATCTCTACGAAATCAAACACAAGCATCGAAGCTTGAATCGCCCTGCAGAATGTTTTCCAATTTGAAGACGAGTTGTCTATTTTTTTCTGATACAACCCACGAAGTCCGTATGTTCAAATTAGTTAAACTAGTTAATAGAGAAGGAAAACATATTACGTTGGGCATATTGCGGGGTTAGCTGTCTCTCTAGCAAAAATTGCCGACATTGAATATTTAACAGCGAAGACAAATGTACGCAGCGGATGACGCGGTATCCTTTAGGATAATACCAAACGTTCCCTAACCTGATTTTGGTGGCATAAATCGCACAAGCTTAATCTTTGGCCACATTTATGCCGTAATTATTGAAGCATGTAGGGGGGCATCGTCAAGATAACCTCACACAAGAAAGTCACACACGTCATTCAGGAACGTGGCAAAAAAAAAAAAAAAAAATCTACGCAAAGAACATTCTCCACCATGACTTGAGATCGCAAAAGGTTACCGCAAAGACCGCACTGGCCCTCACAAGTTGAGTAACAACTGGAGCTGCCTCAGAAGCGCCGATTCGACACAAGGCTTAAAGTCGGACCAAAACGGCGAAAAAAAAACTGTCGACAAATCGTTCCGGCCATATGCATTGACGGCTAGTAGTCAAGGCATCATAAACATACCCACGATGAAGAAAACCAAATATTAAGACCCAATACATCGTGCAGGAACAACGGCATGACAAACAGACCCATGATGACGAAAACTTAATTAAAACGAACTCATCTTTGCATGGCGATTACCCATATTTACTTGCGAATGAGTTTACAATCGTTGCATTTCTACATGAGCTTTCCGATGGACTGAAAATGAGTATGAATACTTACTTTGTCGTCGGTTATCATCAGATCATACTTTGACTTCGTTGCACCCAGCTGTAACTTGTCCTCTTCTTCGTCGCTGCCGCTTTCGCTCTCCTCTTGAAATACACTTTCATGTCTAAAACAAATAAACAGCAGACGAACGGAAAATTCATAACTAGAAGAGTTTGAAAAACCTTTCCTGCATTTTAATAATCTGCAAACCGTCAAAAGTACTGTTCACACGCCATGGGAAAACCTAATAAATTACTAACTATACTAATGTATACACGTCCACAAGAGCCAAGACGATCGAACACCGGAATGCTCACATAAATCGTTAGTTTTCTGCACCTGGGCTACCGGCTATTCTGTAGATCACAAGCTTTTTAAAGCAATATCCTGAATTCTTGCGGTTACCCGCGGGTCTATAACGACGGTGCCCTGCATCAGAAGACTCCTCTTAATTCAATGGCTAGGCAGCAGTTCTAGTGTTCTAGTTCTAATGCCACTACTTTTTGACATGTTCAGGCATCGCAATAAGCGAAAGAAGTACGATTGAGTGCAAGTCTATGCACAACAAGTGATTACCAGTCGGAGAAGCGAATACTTAGATCGCAACATTAGCGGAATGACGGCTAACCACCAACGAAAAATGCTTAAGTGGCTCTTCCCAAACAGAAGAGTAAATAACTGTGGTTGGCCTCTGAATTTGCACTCATGAAAAGAACAGTTTTCAACAACAACAACAACAAGCATATAATACTATTTCTCAGTTTCTTAATTCGCGGAGGTGATCGCGACAAGAAATAATGCTTTTAACCAAAAGACTGTCATAAAAGATTGATATGCATTAAAAAAAACCACAAAAGCAACAGGCACACGGCTTCTACTATAAGCCACGCAGGTTCGACTGTAAAAAAACATCGGATGAAAATACAGGCAAAACATCGGATGAAAATACACATGCATCAAGATTGCAAACCTTTTTGGCTCCTCCCCTTTCTTGGCCCTCATTAATCGTAGTTTCTCTTTCTCGGCTTCAATAAAACGAGCCAGCTCTTCCCCACTCAAAGGCACTTTTTTCTTTATCTGCAAAGAACGGCAAAATCCGCGGTAATAATTATTTTAAGAAATTTTGGCGCGGAAGAAACGCTGCACTTGCCAACCTGGCTTGTTTGGATCGAAGCATTTGTTTTAAAGAGAATTCGCAAGTACCAACGTACATAACTCCCTCCTGTCTTTCCTTCCTCCTTTGCCTTTCCTATGTGTATATATATATATATATATA